>CAVNYN010213412.1:0-54913 GCA_963692815.1 Nyctanthes arbor-tristis
TTTTTTTTTTTGGGTAAGTTTTACTCTTGGTTTAGACGTCTATTTGAATTTGAGAAGCTTTTGCAGTCACTTGTATTTGATTCATCCTGGCAGATGCAGTTCCTTTGCCACTTACACCAGATTACGATGGACCAATTGTGTGTTATGCTGATGGAGTCTTTGACTTATGATTTGATCGTTATGTAACAGTAAGAGAAGGTAGATTACAATATTTTCCATTCTTTCAGTGGCTATAGGGTTGAAAGTCTTTGATTTATTTTCATCTGTTCTCATATTTATGGTCTGTTTGCTAGACCGTCGTGAAAGTAGCTCAAATCCTACCACAACAATTGTTTCGGTTGATCTCAAAAATAATATAGAAGGTAAGTGTGAGTTTGCCAGTGTTTCCATTAGTATTTCAGTGAAACTGGTGAACATTCTGTTTTCTAGACTTCTAAGTTTCTTCTTCAAAATGTGCGGCCGGGATGAGTGGCCTAGGTTTCTGTTTAAAGCCTGTTTGTTATTTTTTTGCCTATGAGTGATGATGACCAGTCATGGTGCAGAACCAGTTGTATTAGTGGGGGGCAGTGACTTCTATGCTTTTCCTCGAATTGATCCTAAAGGAGAACGGATGGCCTGGATCGAATGGAGTCATCCCAACATGCCACGGGACAGATCAGAACTTTGGGTTGGTTATATATCTGATAATGGGTATGTTGAATCCCCCCTCCTCTCTTTCTCTCTCTCTCTCTCTCTCGGTGTAGAAGACAGTAAGTTTACTTTTTGTATTATTTTAAATTTTTTCTGAATGGTTTAAACTTGCATTTCCCTTGCTTCATTAGTTTGCAAGCATGTTCTTTAAGATTATCGTGTTCCTTCCTAACTTGTACCCCCCTTTTTTGTGATTTCTTAAGAGAATGTAAAATTGTTGACTGCATTAAGTATTCTAAACTCAGTATAAAAACCAGTGCATGTGTACAAATTACGGTCCATTTATTGTGTGAGGAAGTCTTAGAGACGACTCTGGGAATTTTGTAAATATTGTTTATGCAAATTTTGGGTAACATGATTTCAATCCAATTGTGGCTCAAAGCCGAAGAAGACACTAGTTTGATATTTAATGCCTCTAATATGAAAACTCTAACCCTTGGATCCAGCTTTTGATGTTGAATTGTTGCATTACCTGTTTCGGCTTTTTCTTCCAATTGCTTGTGTGCACTGACTCTCCTGGATTGCTTATTTTTGTAGTATTCTAGTCCTTGTGGTCTTCTATATCACATGTACAAATCTGGGTGATAATATCTAAGGACATCACTTATCATTTGGGATTTCATGTGTGACCAATTCTTTCTTACTTGTCCAACAGCGGTAATTTATATATAGAAGTGCTCTGTTCTCTTACTTAAAATGCTATGTTCAGGGATATTAAAAAAAGGACCTGTATTGCTGGTGGCAATCCATCAATCGTTGAGTCCCCAACTGAACCCAAGTGGTCACCTGAAGGTAGTCCTTTGAACTTCTCCTACTCAAAACCATCACATCTTAGTCTCTCTTTTTTTTTGTTTTCTCATACAATAATAACAGTTTAATGTGATATACTCTGTTACCTTGCAAAAGACAGTAGCTTTCTCTTTTAGATGTGTTTTATTGCAATTTAGTTACTTCAATCAACAAAATGTTCAAAATATTAATATATATATATATATATATATAATGAGAGAGAAAACATTAATGCCCTGATTCCTGAGATTACATGTTCAAAATGATTAATTTGAAGGGCAGTATAGTTGCAATATCAGTTGGCTACTACTCTACATTTTTCTAAAAAACATATATTGTTCCAGAAGAACCTGTTATTTTTGTTGCTAATATAGTACCTTGTTTTGTGTTAGATTGGATTCTGTTCATTTTGAAAATAACATTTTTCTTAATTTGGTATCAATTTCCATGGAGTAACTAAAGCATTTATTGAAAATAATTTGGTATCATCTCATTATATAACTTGCCATACATTATTTGGCACTGATCTGATATTAGTTTGCAGGGGAACTTTTCTTCATTACTGATAGAAACAGTGGTTTCTGGAATATCTACAAATGGGTATATCTTCTTATCTTTTCACATATACTTTGTTGAGAAACCTTCTTTATTTTTCTAGTTTTTTATCATTATTATCATCTAAAAAAAATACTTAACTGCAAGGATTTTATTTTAGTTTTGAAATATATATAACATTCTTTTGCATCTCTCTCTAATGAATTCAACAATCTTGTCAATTGGTAACTTTCAAGATGCTCTGAGCTCAAATCTGTCTTCTCTTTGGGAAAATGTTTATGCCTAGCAACTATTGCCAATACTAAACTTATTAGACATTGATAATTGATATTGATATCCTTCTCGTCGATGATGATCCTCCCATGTATAGCAGTTTGACAGAATTTTCTGTATACAGTCACCATCATGATATTTGCATAAATAGAGATTTATGTTATTGCAGATATCCATGGATGTTTTAAATTGGAATACATAACAAGGTCCTTTGATTTTGATGCCCTTGAATTTACATTAAATATTTTTTGTCCCGAGAAAGCTGCTATCCTTTGGCATATAATAAGATAAAATATTGTGATTTCAGTTTTTGTTCAGCATCTTCAATATTTATATGTTTAATATACTACTGCATCTTACTCATATGTCATTTTCAAGTCACATTTAGTACGGCACATTGTTCTCTGAACACAGAAAAGCATACATGAAACCATGGATTGTATTTAATTATCTTCAGCAAAGGTGTCGTCATCTCTTTCTCTCTATTGCATTGTATTCTTGATCTCATGCTTTTCCTATAAATTGATACCAGGTAGAATCTACAAATGAAGTGCAGCCTGTGTACTCCTTAGATGCTGAGTTTTCAAGACCTTTATGGGTCTTCGGCATGAACTCATACGAGTTTGTTCTGAATCAAAGCCAGAAGAACTTAGTTGCTTGCAGTTACAGGTGTCCCAATATCATACTTCCAGTAATGAAATCTATGTTTCATGCTGTTCATGAAAAAATATGTTCGCAGTCTCTGTGACAAACCTATTTTTTACATATTCTCATTTCTGTATAATAAAATATTTCCTGTGTGTTAACTGTCTGCAGAAAGAAAGGGAGGTCATATCTTGGATTCTAGATGTTACATTGAGCAAGATATCACTGCTTGATATTCCATTCACGGATATTTATAATATTGTAAATAACATTTACCTCAATGTCTAGAATATTTGAGTCTTGCTCTTCTGAATAATATTCCTCTTACCTTTGATATTTGTCTAAAAGATGTGCATAATGCTTATGCAGATGTCTGGACTTGATTGTCTGTATGTCGAGGGAGCTTCTGCAGTTCATCCGCTGTCAGTAGCCAAGGTGCTGGGATTTTTATTGCTGTCTTACTATAAGGGAGATCATGTGTATTGCTTCAAGCTCTTGATTATGACAATAATGAGTTTTTCTTTTAAATGTTGTAACTTCTGCCCATTCCTAAAACATTTTCTGTCATCTCTGTAGGTGATTTTAGATGATCAGAAATCAAAGGCAGCTGATTTTAATATAATCTGGTCTTCTTCATCTCTTGATTCAGACTACAGACTGTACATAAGTTCACCAGAACTGATAGAGTTCCCAACAGAAGTCCCAGGAGAAAGTGCATATGCATACTTCTATTCCCCAACCAACCCTCGTTATCAAGCTAATCAGGAAGAAAAACCTCCACTGCTGTTGAAGAGCCATGGTATTCTTTAAGTTTTTTTTATGGCATCACGACCAGCTATGTGAAATTTAAATTTCAATTTGAATAGTTAGTACATAATGTTGAAAAGTCTTCAGGAATATGTTCTGCTTACTATTTTTCCCCTCCTCTTTGCCATACCCTATAATATCTTAATTTGAGAGAAGTGATTTTTGTTTTTCGTGTGGCCCAGTTGAATGAATGTTAGCCCAAATTTGATATTAGGTGGCTACTCGAGTATAAAATGAAAGCAGAAAATTGAGTTTATGTGGAGAATTCAGTCTTGAGGATGAGTAAATTCTTTTGGTGCTTCTGTATTTCAGAATTCTGTTGTTAGTAGCGGGAATCATTATATGTGTAGATGGATCTTATTGCAGTGCAGAAACATTGAAAGTTAAACAAAAGTTTGTAGCAGAACCTAAAACTCGTTTAACAGTCTTCTAAGTTGACAAAATGAATTTGAATCTCTCTCTGAAACGAGAACTCTTCAGCTATTGCAAATCTGATAACGGTGGTTGTGCATTGGACTAAGAAATGGCATTGAAGGACACCTGCGAATTTGAGTTGTAGTTCTCCATGTTGTTTCAGTGAGAAAAATTATTCTGATTGTTTAGGTCAATTGGCTTATACCAGAAATGCAAATGGCCTCAAGTATTAACTCTTGTAGGAAATTTTACTTGTGATTTTTAAATCTATGTCAAGATACATGAGTAAAATAGGTAGTGGGATGCCCTCTAATTTGATGAATTTGCATTTGTCTTCTAGATGATATTGGAGAGAGTTGTTATGTATGAACCATCATTCAGAGGGAATTGTATACACAGGATGTATTTAATATGCTTGCATTCCGTGAGAATGCTTAGTGTAAAATTCTATTTTATAGTATGCACAAGTTGCCAAACTCTAATTATGCAACATGCAGGAGGACCTACTGCTGAGACACGTGGAGTTTTAAATTTAAATATCCAGTATTGGACAAGTCGAGGTTGGGCTTTTGTGGACGTTAATTATGGTGGAAGCGCGGGTATATCCATTGTTAATTTTATTTTTTTGATTGGCTTGTTGCTTAGTTCTTGTTGCTGAATATTTTTTTTAATTGAAATCTGAAGGTTATGGTAGAGAATATCGAGATAGGCTTCTAGGACGCTGGGGAATTGTTGATGTCAATGACTGTTGCAGTTGTGCTAAGTATCTGGTGACATGCATAAATCAAATATTGTTCTGGTTACAGTGACCTGCTACGTTGGTTTTGGTAGTGAAAAATGTTTTTCCTTTCCAGGTTGAGAGCGGAAAAGTTGATGGTGAAAGACTATGCATCACTGGAGGTTCTGCTGGTGGATACACAACATTGGCTGCACTTGCATTCAGGGAAACATTCAAAGCTGGAGCTTCCCTGTATGGTGTGAGTACTTGATCAATCACTTACTGAGATCATTTCAGCGTTCAGTATATGCTGCTAGCAAGTAGCAATGTAACTACTTTTGCTGCTTTAGTGTTCTTCAATTTTGCTGGCATGAACATGGCTCTCTATTTCTTCTAAGTGAAAAATGGAGTGTCACATTTATTTTTGTCGAAGCGTACAGACGGTAATATAATATGACCCTTTGGTTGAAAGAAAATGTGAGTGGAACAAACGTCTTTTTTCATGTCTACATTATCTCAGTATTGTAATCCTCTAATAGTGATTACCATTTGCAAATGAAAGTTCATATTTTTGGACTAAGTTTATGCTGATATAAGGATCTTATAATTTATCCAAAAGGTATCCTTGTAGTGAACTCTGCATTTATTCTTTCATCTGTTTGGTTCATATCTTACTTTCTGTTGATTTTTGTTCCAATGATCATACTAGCACCCGTAGATTTCTTGTGAATGGTCTTTATTTTAGGAATTCCATGAGCTTTTACCGTTTTGTAAAATTTGGCATCTTTGTTATTTAACTTTATTCCTCAATAAACAGGTGGCAGATTTAAAATCATTGAGAGATGATACACACAAGTTGGAGTCTCGCTATATTGACAACCTTATTGGTATAAATAACAGTACATTTTTTTTTTGGGTGTATATTGCTCTATGATTATTAACTTTTTTTGGCCCTGACGGAGACGACCTTTACAATGCAGGAGATGAGAAGGCATACTTTGAGAGGTCTCCTGTCAATTTCGTTGATAAATTTTCCTGTCCCATAATACTATTTCAAGGATTAGAAGATAAGGTATGAATCGAACTGTAGTGTTGTTTGTCCGATATTTTCTCCATCTTCATTATTCATCTAGATATTATTGCTGTTCTCCTTCCCAACTTCTGATTCCTAATTATCAACTATTTGTGCTTATAATATGATGATTATTATTATACCCTCAATTATTCTGTTAATCACGATTTCTTACGCTCTCAGGTTGTCCTCCCCAATCAAGCCCGCAAAATCTACTGGGCATTGAAGGAGAAGGGGTTGCCAGTTGCTCTGGTGGAATATGAAGGGGAACAACATGGTTTCCGCAAGGTATATTACTTTAAATTCTAGCTTCTATATTCCAGTGGGGGAGAAACAATAATTTGTTGATTAATGTGAATGCAGGCTGAAAACATCAAGTTCACCCTTGAACAACAGATGATGTTCTTTGCTCGCTTGGTCGGACATTTCCAGGTGGCAGATGATATCACTCCAATCAAGATCGACAACCTTGACTGAACTGATATATTTTTGGCATTACACTCTTAATAATTAGCGTATAATCATTAACATAGTATTGTTAATGTAACAGAGACAATATAAATAAATGACATTGCGTTGAGAGTGTTCAATATTAGTATATAACTCCGCTTTGATACCAGTGACATTGGTTCCTATAGAATACCTTGCACCGAATCTCATCTCATTCCTCAAAGCAATCTCTAAATTCGAATGCGGTTTACATGTTGTTCAAAGCGCTGCTGGATTACAAGATGAAAACAGTCTATTAGTTATCAAGCATGTTAATATTAGTTTTCTTTAACAATTCCAACTAAAGAGAAGCTGCACAATTATGGAGCACAGATACAAAATAATAATCCTACCTCAAGAGTCACGAAGTTTTACAGCAACCTAAGATGCCAAGTCTACCATGGGAAGAAGAAAATGAAAGTACTTATGGCAACTGTGTCTTTTAGGCTTTAGCTGATTGGAATTTGCACTATAAGAAAACCAAATTATATATGAGAAACTATACTTGGGCAAAGCACGTGACATATTTTAAAATGCGCACACATATGAGCACAAGCATCCATTATAAGAATACAATGGGAGGGAGATCTGGGGAGTCAAGTGAAACATGAATACTCATCCTGATAAAGATGAATTAAATCATGGAGACCATATTATAGCTATGCTTGTAAACCTTATTATTTAGTAAAATAAGCAAAATGAGAGTAATAAAATTATTAAGCGTTTATTTACGTTTTCAAAAATTATTTCCAGTCTTGTAGTATGGGAAAACATTGTTGAAGAAAGACTTCTCTGTTAGCCATGAATAACTTGAAAACGAGATTCAGCTTTGTTCGCCTTCATTCAGCTTAGAAGAAAAGACGGCTTCGTGTGTGCGCGTCTCTCAGAGAGAGAGCAACGAAGTCCATCTGATTAGAAAGTAAAAAACTATTGATTACAATGATTGAGTTATTATCAACTTAAGAGTATTGGAAAAGGATTACCTGAATGTAAGTATATTGTTTGGCGATCTGGTGGCTTGCCTTGTGTCATTTTGAATTGTCAACTTTGTCTATCATTTCTCACCCAGACTGAAGCAACCTTGAAGTTAATATGTTGACACAACAAAATACAGCTGTTTTCATAAAAATCTGCACCCAGGCTAATCTTCGTCATAATCATATTTTGATTTCCGAGTATATTAAAAAAGAGGCCATTATACTCATGCAAGTGTCCAAATGAAGGCTAAAGCCAGTAGATGAAAAAGAGATTGTTCACAAACCAATGGAAGAATGGCTCACCAGACGGTACGTGTGATTGCCTTTCTTTTCAATTGCAAAAATATATTTATCCCTCTGTAGTAGTGGCACATTGAACATATTGATTAGTCAAAAAATGCTAACTTCATTAATACCCTGTGTAAGAGCTGGATCCATTCTTGAATTGATGAAAGTGACTCTGAAGTCCCTCAGTATAACGCCATGCTCAATGATCCTCTATAAAAGTATGTAATGGCTAGAAGACAATCCCCACAAACACACGAGTTTGGTGATCCTAATAGGTCCCTATGGAGCTGTTATAAGAATGCCATAAGCAAGTGCCAATTTCTCATGTATGTGCCATCTTCACCAATCACCAATACCCTTTGCATGAGCAGGATCCATTCTTGAAATGATGGAAGCGACTAGAGTCCCTCAGTATAATCTCATGATCAATGATCCTGGAAATGTATGTCATGGCTACATGACAATCCCCACAAACACGCAAATTCTTGGTGATCCTAATAGGCACCCCTGGAGCTGTTGTAAGAATGCCATAGGAAAGGGCCAACTTCTCACTATGTTCAAGTAGAAGATCCCCTTGTTCCTCATCATCTACGTCATGGAGAGCAAAGCTAGTCTCGGGAACATATCCCATAATTTTGATACGGTGAATCAGATCATCAAGGAGATTATATATCTCTTTAGTCATTGGATGAGATCTGTCACCCACATAAAAGCTTGCAGTCCCCTTCTTTCCTTGGACCCAACTACAACCAGGTCTTTTCCTAATTCCTGATTGTTTCATCAACAATCGGGTCCTGGCAACATCTTTCCATCGCTTCGCACTAGCGTATAAATTTGAAAGAAGAGTATACAAGCCATCATTTTCAAACTTCAACTCTAATAATTTGCTTACAGCATGTTCCCCCAGTTCCACATTCTTATGAAGCCTACAACCACTAAGAAGTGCCACCCAAACTATCGGGGTTGGCTCCATTGGCATGTCCTTGACAAGCTTCATAGCTTCACCCAAGCGACCAGCACGCCCTAAAAGATCAACCATACAAGCATAGTGTTCCACTGCTGGAACAACTCCAAAATCCTTCTCCATGCGATTGAAGTAACCAATCCCCTTGTCAACCATTCCAGAGTGGCTACAGGCATACAAAACAACAACGAAAGTCACTCCATCAATGGGAAGACCAGCTCTCCTCATCCCATCAAATATTTGGAGAACCTCAACACTGTGACCGTGCATGCCATATCCTGTCATCATAGACGTCCATGAGACAACATTCTTATGTCTCATGTTATCAAAAACAACTTGGGCTGCATCAACATCCCCTGATTTGGCATACATATCTATTAGGCAATTTGATATAAACAAAATGGTCTCCTCATAACGATTACGCAATGTATAAGCATGGATTTCTCGACCAATCCTAAGCGAACCTAGTCGAGCACAAGCCACTAATGCGCATGATATAGTAAATGCATTTGGTATCATGCCATCTTTGTCTCTTAGCATTGTCGAGAAAAGCTCCAATGCATCACTAGCTTCCCCATGTTGTGCATACCCTCCAATCATGACCGTCCAAGTCACTACACTCCTATCCTTTCTTTCAATTGAATCAAACATGGCACGTGCAATTGTAAACTTCTTGCACTTCGCATACATGTCTACCAAACCATTGATGACCATCATCTCATCCCCAGGATCATTCCCTTCTACATTCAAACATTTTTTAATAAAATAACAATGGGTTTCTTTCCCCTGAACTAATGCCCCAACAGCAGCACAACCTGATAAAATGGAGACAAGGGTAACAGCATTTGGTTTTGAACTCAAAGCTATCATCTCCCTAAATACATCGAGTGCCTCATACCCAAACCCCCTCTGAGCATATCCTGATATCACAGCACTCCATGTGACCACATTTAATTCAATCTTCTCCTCTCTCATTTCCTTGAATAGTCCCAAAGCATCGCCAAATTTTCCAATCTGCGAGTACCCAGTAACCATAGCATTCCAAGAAACCACATCCTTCACTTCCATCTTATCAAATACGATCTTGGCTGCTTCCATCGAACCACACTTTGCATACATATCTACCAAAGCGTTTCCTACAAAAACATCCTCAACCAAACCTTTCTTTATTGCATACCCATGAATTTCCATACCATTCCCGCACAACTTCATTGAAGCACAAGCTGGAAGCACATTTACCAAACTAACCGCATCAGGACGCAATGCAAATTTATCCATAGAAACCATATCCCTAAACATTTGCAAAGCTCTTTTCCACTCACCAATCTGTGCATAAACTGTTATAATTGAATTCCACGTTATCGTATCAAAGACCCCTCTCTCAAGCATTTCATCAAATATCTTCCGTGCTTCGGCAAACGCTCCACATCGGCCATACATTGCAACCATGGCATTGCCCACAAACACATTGGATTCAAGGCGAGCAGTAACAAGCGTCAGCGCATGGACTGATGCACCATAAATGAAAGACAAACGCCCCCCAGAAGCTTTCAACACATAAGGATAAGTGTATTCATCTGGAACCCAGTTGAGCCTCCGCATTTCAATAAAAAGTTGAAGGGTATTCTCAAGTCTTCCAAGTGAAACACTGCGTTTAATGAGGTTGTTCCAGTAGAACACCAAAAAACCCGAGGGTGGAAGCTGTCGGAGAAGGTCGAGCACTTCGGAATGTGCATCATAAGATAGGTATTTGGAGAGTAATTCTCTGGAGCTTACAGGATCTGAAAGGACAACGTTGCCTCGAATTACTTGCTGCTGCTCGATAAGCTCATCATTGGTTAACAATTTGATACATTGCGCAGAAGTGGAGAAGACGAGGTTGACGATGTGACCATGGAGCGTGGCTGATCGGCCTCTGAGTTTTGGTATGATGGATGAGAAAATTAGCATTTTAGCTGTGTATTGAATGATTAGCCATATATATAATCTCATGTCCCAAATTGCCGTCTCAATGGCAGTCCGTCGTGTCTCTTAAAAGAACCAGTTTTTTCGGTTGTCCCACGGCCGTGTTTAGTTTCCTTTTTTTGAAATAAAAAACCAGATCGTACCCTTCCCCCAAAGATGCCTTTAGCTCATTCCTCTTCTCCGTCCTCATAAGTAGAGTCCAGAGATCTCTAGGCTTTCGACGCGTCCCTCTCCCTCTCTCCCAACACACAACGCCTTCCCCCATTCTCTTCTTTCATCCCCAAAAGTGAGTCCAGATCTTTGTTCTCTGCCTCTCCGAAAATTATCTTCTTTGTGAAGATTGTACTGCGGTGACCTTTTTCTCGCCTGAAGGAGAAACAGAAACTGATTTCCGGTAGTAAAACTGAAGGATTTTATCATCCGGGTGCGAGTGTAATTGAAGTTGCTAACGGAAAGGACATTGGTAATCAATGCCTTGAGCTTTTTGGAAAGATGGAAAAAGTTCAAATTTTTAGACGTTAAAGTACTATTTGTTTGCTGAACTAAAGATCTGCGTGTGTATGGTAAGTCTTGTCTTAAAGTTGTTGCCTCGATTTTCACTGGTATTATTGCCTATTGTAGGAAAATGGAGACACAAGGAGAGGGTGGTCACCCCTATGTTCCTAGAGATCTGAAATTACCTGGTTATGTGCCTGTTCTCCTTTCTCAGTCAGCCATTCTTGGTGTTTATGGAATAGCTTCTGTACTAGTTGTCTCCTTCATGTGGATCCTCTCTGGTAAGTTTCAGTTACCATTTCATATGTTATTCCCTTATTTTTTTGGGTGAATATGCTTTGTCCGTGAAGGAGCATCATTAGGATATGTGTGTGTGTGTGTGTGTCAAAAATCTCTTTATCTGTGGCTGTGTGTGTTTGTTAGTCCACATTGTACACGCCAGAAATAAACAATGGTTATTTATGATATGCTGAACGTAGAGCAGTAGTGTTTGAATACATTGACGAGGTTACTTTCTTCCCCCTCCTCCCTCCCATATTTGTAAACAAACTGTTGAAGATGATTTAACAAATAATTAACTTGGATGCAAGCTTTTAGATGAGGTGGTTTTATACATTATGTGGCCTCGTTTCTCTAATGGAATTGTTCTCGAGAGATTTTGTTCTATTGGATTAATTGGCATCTTGAATACCTTTCCTTTTCATTTCTTTATTTTCTAATTTATAATGCAAGGGCGGTTTCCCAAAACATCTAAAACTGAGAGATTGCTAATGTGCTGGTGGATATTCACTGGCTTGACACACATGATCCTGGAGGGATATTTTGTCTTCTCCCCAGAATTCTACAAGAAGAAGACTCCCTTTTATCTTGCTGAAGTTTGTAAGTTTTGATATGTATTATCCAATAAATAATCCTTTTTCCTATGTGGAGTGACACAAGCGTTAGAGCTGTACGTTTTTGCTTTTAAACGAATAAATATGGCAGGGAAAGAATACAGCAAAGGTGATTCCAGATATGTGGCAAGGGATTCTAGTGTCGTCACTGTTGAAGGAATTACTGCCGTTTTAGAGGGTCCAGCCTGTCTCCTTGCTTTGTATGTTGTAAGCTTTAAAATCTTTTATCTTGCGAGTGAAGTTGATTGTTAATATTACATTGTCTCACTCTGGCCGCGGCACCTTTTTTCCTTCCAGATTAGTCATTAAAATCCTGTTTTATTTAAGCTTAGTCACTCTTTCTTCGACCAAAGAAGTAATTTTTTTACTTATCCAGCCAGACAGGAATGCATCTTATTGGATAACATGTACTCCTCCAATACACTTTTATCATGCAAAGGAAGTTGATTGTTACACTATTACTTTGTTTCACTTTTGGTCATTAGACTTCTTTCCTTCTAGGTCACTGAACTTCAGTTACTAGTAAAAAAAATATTTCTAGAACAAAGTGAAACAACACTCTGAGTTTCAGACTAAGAGGGCTTTCCCCCCCGGCTCTGTGGAAAATTTCTTACACATGTTTGATCTCAACCTTGTTTTAGTCTGGACCCGTATCCATATGTCAAAATCATGTTTCCACAACCATCCAGCTTTGGGGAAATGAAAGAGAGGTTGATTTCTGCAGATATGTTTGAAAACGAACATCACGCTTGCATCCCTGACAGAGTTCTTGTGGATGCTTTTGAAGATTACATTATCTTTTCCCTATGTTTCCCTACACCCCCAAACGACAGCTTGCTAGGAGAATCACCATGGAGGAGATTTGCTAAGATAACCCAGCTTTTCTTATAGCATTTGGAATTGAACGTGTTCGAAGGCTTGGGTGCAAGACAGAGATGGAGGAGGATGTTGAATTTATTACCTGATTCTGATTGTTGGTTACTGAATTTCTTCTCCGTCGGTGGTTTAGTCTGTGGCTGGTTTGTTTACAGTTTAATTCTGTTAGTGCTTGTTTGATTCTCATTATTTTCTCAAATTATAATTTTACCTACCACTGTTTTGACAATTGCTCAATTACAATCACATATTTCAAACATTTTTATATTTTCAATACATATTCTACATCTCTCCTCATTATAATTTCCCCAAATTTGAACAAATAATGAGCATCAAACAAGCTCTAAGTGTTTTTCCTCCGCTTTTTTTTGCTTTTTTTTTTTGGTTGTTGAATGTATGATGGGCTGGTTTATTCCCTCATTTTGGTGAAGGCCACGATTTCGGGCTCTAGTGAACCTTGGCCTTTTGGGGCCTTTTACGGGTCTGAGCCCTCTTGGTTCTACCCTTATGTTTCCAATGAAATGAAATGAATCTGTTTTTCTTATTAAAAAAGGAAGAAACTTGTTTTCCTCGTCTTTAGCTCGCCCTATCTTATTCTTACTGTACTATGAATTTAACATATGTCAGGTATGCCATAGCTAGAAAGAAGTCATACAAGTACACACTTCAACCGGCCATTTCTCTGGGGCAGCTGTACAGAACTGTTGTGTATTTCGTCACATCTATCTTGGAAGGAGACGACTTTGCTGCAAGCATGTACTATTAATACGCCTACTACGTCATAGCTAATTCCTTTTGGATAGTAATTCCCACAAGCATCAGCATATACTGTTGGAAGAATATATCTGCAGCGCTTCAACAACAGGAACAGAGAAAGACCAAAATACGCTGAGGTTCAACGTGTTATTGCTCAAGAAATGACTTTTTCAAGCAATGTTTTGACTTTAGGAGACATGGATCAAGTGATACCAATTGGCTGGAAAATAGTAAATAGTTATATCCTAAATTGCAGGGCAATTTTTCTGATGGATCAATCCGTCTTGATACTCTCTATCTATTAATGTAAACTTCTCCCAAGTTTGCTTGCAATGGGCATCTGTTTTCTTGATACTCTTAACTATTCATGCAAAGCTTATCCAAATTTGCTTGTGTTGAGGTATTTAACAAAACTACCGCGAAGTTCTTGAAAGGGACTATGTCCGTGTACAAGCATAACACAAACAAAACCCTAACATGTACTAATAATTTCATTATTATACAAACTTTAAAAATAAAATATTCAGTTTTACTGGTTAATCCTACCCATGAAAGAAATTTAAGAAAATTAAAAAGAAATAGACACTCACCGTAGAAAATGATTATACGAGAATTTGGGTCACATGTTGGGTTCCCCTGACGGTTTAAATTACTTTTAAATTTTATTTAGTTTTCACAATGATAGAATTAGAATTCAAAAATTTATCTTTAAAATCATCTTTTGCTTTGTGAATTTCTCAGTTTAAATAGAATTGGAGCTCAAATAAAATACAATTGAGGGGCATTGCTGACAGGCTCAAAGACTGTCGTGTATTATTATTATTATTATTATTATCCTTCATTTATTATTTTAGTTTTAACGGTCAAGGTTATATTGTACATAAATTGTAGTTTATAATTAGTAAATTTATAATTTAAATGTGGTACAATTATAATATTTTGTGTGTTTAATAAAAATGGTTGTGTAGATGTATATATAGGAGACTATTTCAACGGGATAAGTAAAAGTTTAGACAAGAAGAAAAACATAAACCTGACTCTTAGTCATTAATTGCAGAGGAAGAAAACATGACTTAGAATACAAAATAAAATAAAAAACGAGACTCTCATGCTCTTCTAGAAAAGTTGCAAAAAAATCTCCCAAATTTCTTCACCCCCCCCCCCTCTCTCAATTACCACTACCAGCAAACATCTTAACCCACCCATTGACCTATTCACCTCCAAATCTCACGTATTAAGCCTTTATTTTCTGCAACTTTTAATCAATTGAAAAAAATAGATAACAAGTTAAACTTCATTATACTCTTCGTAAAAAAAAAAAAAAAATCTTTTTTTAATAGTTTCAGTCTAGTTTTTCACCAGTCACTCTTCGAAAAATCACTTTCAATTTGTAGCTACTAAAAACAAGTGCAAGCGCTGAGTGTACTTTATAGTTGTTCCCCCAACTATGCATGCGTATGTTACCTAACATTTGGACACATGATGCTGAATCAGGTAGAACAATGAGAGAGTTATCAAAACCTACATACGGGTACCAATGCTCAAATTATTTAGAAAGTAACGTGAGAGAAGTGTGAAAGAGAGAAATAATATAAATCAACCCAGGACTCTCAGGTTTTATCAACCATGCACATTCCAATGTCAGTTATTAGATTGTCTTAGATTTGTTGGCACGCTTACTTTACCTAAGACAAAAGGTGCAACGACTTGGTTGTTGTACATTAATTTTTGATGGAAAGCTATGAAATTGCAACATGGTATGGTATGGTATGGTATTATAAATGATATGGTACATTTTGATTTCTTTCTTTTCTTTTTTAATCATCTTTTAGCTTTCATGATTATGACCTCGATTCAAAACCATTTATGCAAACAAGAAGACAATCTTACAATGGTGTTTGATTCTCATTATGATATCAAATTATAATGAAAAATACTATGGTAGAATCAACAGTAAAAATTTAATAATTGTTTAAAATGTGTAGAGAATCTAATGATGGAATCTCTAATACATAAGGAAATGGAAAATGCAAAGTATTTGATGTTGCACGTTTCATTAACAGAACATCTAAAACAGAACATCTTGATGATTTATAGTTCAGCAACCCAAGAAAACTAAAATTTTTTAACTTCATTTTTTTTCAGTTAAGTTAACATCTGACCTATCATTGTTTATTTACGAGATAATCCAAAGCCATTAGCCAGTGCATGGGCGGCAGGATTGAAAGCCAAACGGCCCAGAATCCCCTGCTTGTAAGGCAAGAAGGTCTTCTTCTTCAAGTCTTCTGAAACTGCCCTGTTTACTGTGTAATGCACTTCATGCGCAGAAACCGGTCCCCTTCTTCTTGACCCGGTTACGGAACCAGGGCCATCAGCTGTCTTGAAACTCGAGGCTTTCGCGTAATGGTGTCTTTGCAATACTGATGCAGTGTATTTCTTTAATGGATCTCTATCTGCTGCTCGACCTTCTGACGCGCTACGGAACAAGAATAAGTCCTTCAATCTCCATTTCTTGCTTCCTTTAAATGAATTAGAAGGACAAATGATAGAACGAGAAGTGGTTTCTGTGTTGCCTTGCAACTGCTTTTCTTGTTTGCTTTCTTCTTCTTCTTCTTCCTCTTGAAATGGAGTTTGGGAAACTCTGAACGGAGGAAGTGATTCTGATCGAGTCGCCCTTCTGCTCGACAAAGATGAATTCGTACCCTTTTCTCTTCCTCTCTCAACCATTTTCCTGGCTGAATTTGCAGAAAGGTTGGCTTCTTTCTTATGCCATGGTGAGAAAATTGTGTTCTTAGCAAGTAATTTGGTTGGTTTTCTAGGCAGGGGCTTTTGGTGCTTAAATATGCCACGAACAAAAGGATCTTCAGCCGTTAAAGAAGCAGTTTCCGACTCATCACCGGCGCTAAAAGCAAAGTCTTCAACACCACCAGTTATAGTAGCATCATCAAAATCCCGGCTATAGACGTGCGGAAAGGGGGCAGGACTGGTCGGAGTGCCAGAGTAGTATTCTCCAAAACGCTTGGGCGAGGAAGGTGCAGTATTGCTAATCTGCAGAGAAAGTAATCTCGAATTGTTGAAATCAAAATCTGTGTTGTGAATAGGATTCATCACCTCCATTTTGGTGCAATTTCTGTAGGCAGAAAGCAAAAGAGGAAGAAAAAGAGTGGTATTATTATGTAATGTAATTCTAAAGGAGAGCAGCCTTTTATTACTTTTGGATTGGTCATCGGTGACCTCATGGTGTGTGAATTTTTCTTCACGCAAAAGGTGGGTTGTGCATGTATTTCACTCGGTCAAAAGATTGATTTAACAGTTTCTAGATGGGTGTTGTATCTGGAAAATTGACGATTTGGGACATGAGAGATACGAGAAAGAATTGACAAGAAACAAGATTTTGACTTTAGAGACTAGTAGGGGATCTTCCGTCCACACAGCAACTGCCTAACATAAAATTGGAAGATAGTAACATGTACCCATAACGTAGATTTCCATTTTATTTATAATAAAGACGGCCAATCAGCCATCTTGCATGGAGGAGATGTTGAGGATCTATCTGTATTGCAGTGGCGGAGTTAGATGTGGCCACTCTGATCTCCAACTACCTTCGTTTTCGGAAAAATCTTTTTTCCTTTTTTCACCTCATAAGAATTAAAAAAAAAAAAAATGGGTGTTTCGGCTAAGGTCATTAACTTTCAGCTACTTCTTCGACTATCTTCTAACTACGTCACTGTTGTATTGCTTTTCTTAGTAACGGTTAAACTTTTCAAATTTTACAAGTTGCCACTTGTACAAATCATTGACGAACCAATGGGGTAGCAACGTTCACATGCTTCTAGAGCAGAAGCCAGGTCACAGGAATCAAGCCCGGGTCAATCATTTTGCTTTCGATCACTGGCAATCTGCCCGGATCCACATAAGTTGGGTTGGCAAAAAAGCCCAGTTTTAGCCCAGGACTTCTCCAATTTGATTACACTATATTTGGCCCAAGATTTGCCACCCTTTGCGTCGGCCCACTATTTGACGCACATTTAACATTTTGTCCATGGCATGGCCGTAAATTTCTAGAACCTGCACGCGCCAGCGGCCGCCGGGGAGTTTGAGATGCTGTAAACGACTTCAACACCTGGCATATCATCTTTCTTTCCGATGTTTGGCTCTAGCTGAGCCCCTGCATTTTGCTTGGCTCTGGTTGAGCCTTGCGTTATCCTGTGTTTTATGATTGGAATGAAAATCAAAAAATTATTGTTAAAAAGAAATAAAAAATAAATATCATCTTTCTTTCCGACCACTGGATGCAATAAAACACAACAAACACAAATGCGTTAGTCTCGAAAAGAGTAGCAACTAACATCAGTGTATTTTCATGAAACACCAATCACTAGTAGATTTATGAAACTACTTAGTCTAGTAGTTCCTCACACCATACGAGAGAGTGTCTTCATAACTGAGACACCTTCAAACTCCTCAACATGACCGTTCTTGACAGAAACCTTCACATAAGATCTTTATGTGTTCTTATACAATAATATAACTACAAAAAACATACAAATCGGGAGTCCAAATGGTCCCTAGGTTTAGGCTAATCTCTGGCAAGGAAAATGGCTTATCAATCGCACTCCTTTGCTTCTTTGTTACTTTCACAGAACACTAATGAGTACTGCAATAATGTCTTGGCCACAAGTGAATTATGAAATCTTCTCCTACTTCTGCAGAAAGCAGTTTGTTATTTTATTTAAATATGGTTGCTTAGTGGATTGGACCATTTGATATAAAGAAGAAAAAGTTATAACACATGCCCTATCGATCGGTCGCCTTCATTTCATCTGAGCTTGCGTTCATATCTTGTGGATTATATCCATTATAAGTATTTTGAAGAATAGAAAACAGAATTTGACAAAAATTTCTTATGTTAATGGGATCTGCAGAGTGACTAGAAAGTACAAAGAAAAAGAATGAAAGTCAATATGCCAACTAACATATGAATTGTTGTTATAACATATATGGACCTAGTCAAGTTCATGGACAGCTACATCCACTGTGATATGATATGACTATACAAATCTTTCAGCAATTCCATCCAATGTCACATGTAAGAAATGCCATAAATATATTTTGAAGAAAAAAAAAAAGAAAAAAGAAAATCATTACGCGTGGGTTTTTTGCTTCACTTTTTATGGAGCGAATTTCGGCATGAAAATTTATTCGTACTTTTTTTTGGACTCAAACGTCCGAAATCTCGTGAATGGTTAATTAATAGTGTTGTCAAGATATCCCATTTAGAGATCATATGCCCTTTGTATTTTTCATTGGTTTCTTTTAACATTCTTGAATATATGGGTGGAAGAGTTATTTTTGTCTTGAATAAGAAAGAATAAATGTATTTTTCTTTACATGGAACTACTAGGGTAGAATTAGAAGATGTACGTATTATCACAATCTAATGCAAACACCCCACATGCCTTGCTACCACACAAAGCATTTAATTTTTATATATAATGTTTTTGAAGTCATCCTAGATGCTATATAGAAATGAAGTTGTAGAATGAGTTCTTGAACCGGCATGTATTTAGTGCATGACTATCTATATTCTGTATTATGGCAAGTCCACTTAGTATTCTTTTACCATGTCCAATCAATTAGTGGTCGAGACTTGAATACTACGTGTATGACATAACACGTTCTTACAATTCGAAGTACTTTCCCTCCTCTCTCTCTCTCTCTCTCTCTCTCTCTCTTAAAGAAAGAAAGTTCTCTCGACAATTCATAATCATGCTTCACAAAATGAATTAAAGGAAAATACTTTAACACAAAAAAAAGCCCTTTTGATTTTTATTAAAAATAAAAGAGAGAGATACAATTCTGGGAGAGAATAATTTATTTACAGGAGAGAAGATTGCACATTAATGTTCCGATCTCTTTATCCACAACTCACTCAATACAGTTAATTCCAATACCAAAACTGTTCCAACTCCTTTTAAGACTAAAGAGACTACACTAAAGCTAAATTTATTCATGTCTGTATAAGGTATCTGAACCTGAATTCATAGGGTAGTATCTGAAGAGACTTTGAAAGGGGTGTTTATCTTTCCCTTTCTCTATGCATTTCATTGCTTCTTTTCCAAGTTCACTTGGTAGTTGAAGGCATATCCAATCTACCAAAGACTCAATATCTTTTGCAAAGTCTAGCAGATACCAATCCAATAGCTTCGGTATTCCTATCACTTCCATGACTGAGGAAATCCCAACTGCAGCCTGTAAGTACTCTCTTTTAGCCTCTTCGAGCTCGTTTTCAACTTCAGATGCGGTGTACACCCGTACCTTCAGTCATAAAATACTTTAGTTTAATGCACACACTATGTTTACATGGTAGTCATACTCACTTCACATATTAAACATTTATCTCATAAATGAGTAGAACTAATGTGATGATTAAATGAGTGCATATATCTATTCTCTGCAATGACTTACAGCAGGAGAGGACCAGCTTCCACATGACAGTGCAAATGTTACCAATGGTTCAGACAATTCCAATTGAAAGATGCCATGTGCCATCACCTCATCATTTTTTATCCCCTTTGCCAAGGTCTGTCGACAGCGGATTAATAGGATTAGGTGTAAGCAACCTCATACCCTGTTCACTTACCAAAATAAAGCATAATTTTGAACAAGAAACAAGTTGACTCACTTACATATTTCGAGTGATAAGGCAGTCTCAGTATGAAATGTTCAATGGTTAACGCATTTAGAATGTGTCCACCAACATTGACTGTGGCCTAAGAAATAAGAGGTTAAAATATCAGCACCGTTCATAAGTTAACTTATGGAATCTACATGAAGAAGGCAATTGCCTAGTTCCTCTTGTGTGACACAAAAATGCTTCCACAGATATACATGAGTACATTCATCGTATTGTCCATATATTTCAAGTATAAATTGAAATGCCAAAATGAGGTTATGTGACAGGGGCGTCTTACAATTATTATTGTGCTACAATTTCTACCCTTGCAAGAGCTAACGACACTTCAGTGTTTAATAATTTAATTTAAAAAGAAAAAGGAAATCCAGATCACATCACCTTTTGCATTAGTGCAACCACCATCTCAGGACTGTCTGGTATTCCATGCTCAAGAAATGCCTGAAACAAATATATAGTTTGTCACTATTAAGTTGGAGGCTCAACTCTTTAAAACAAGCACATAAAACAGATAACTGCCAAAGGAACACGGGAAAGCTTTATCAACTTTTACATTCTGTATATGCATAACTGGTATAGGTAATGGCATGCAGATAGATGATTGAAAAAGAAAGTACATCAGTCTTACATTCATCATGCAAGAATTGTAGGTGTTTATCCAGAAAGCAAGCTTCTCGTGGTGCGTTAGGCCGTTCAAGTCAACTGATTCAAGTTTCTGAAGTAGAAGCCTAAGAAATTAAGTAGACATGGTGTGCATAAGCACAAGTATTGTAAAATTTCTGAGGAAGAAGTGACACTTAAATAATAATCGTATTAACTCACTTTAGTCTTTGAACTAGGAATACTGATATTGTTGTTCGATTTGGATTGATTGATGTGGCTTCAATAGTAAATAAGTGCTTGTATGGACCAATATCTCTCTTCCCAAACTTTGAACATATACCATAAGGATCCTTAAACTCTGCATGAGAGAAGCTGTCGCTAGAAGTCAAAGCTGACCGTGAAGCTATTGTATCTGCCGTACTCTTACTTTTCTTAGAACTCATTCTCAAGAAAATGTTCATCAAGCATTTCAGGATGCTCTCAGAAATTTTATTTGGAGTGTCATCTAGTGGTGATTTTTCATCTCGACCGACAGTGGGTGTTCTTTCTTCAGCACTCTCATGATCCACAACTCTGCATTCTAACTGGAATCCCCAAAAAAGAATATTATTAATTTTGCTGTTATAAGTATTTATGATGCTTCGACAGAAGTAAGTAAATCAGAAATGTGTACCTCTGATCTCTGAGAATCTAAATGCTTCTCCGTAGATTTGTGCTCAATAGGAGGCCTCTTTACGAGAGTTCTAACAGTCTGCACTTTCAAATTTGGAGATTGCTGCTTGTTCTTTGAGGAATTGGAGCTTGAGAGATTCTCCTTTCCTTGCTTATCATCTAAAAATATACACAGGATAACTTTTACGCATTGTAACTCATCTCCTCAAGTATTACATAATTTTTGGAAACAGTTCAGAAGCAATTACCGTGAGATAATGGTAAACGTCTCCTGGTAGATATGGCCGAATTCGCCTCGACTGGGAAAGACAGCCTGGACTGTTTTACTTTTGGATCTTTATTCTGACATGAGTCATGTAAATTGGCTGAATTGTCCACATTTCTCTGGGAGGATGAAATGCAGACAGCTTCTTGATACAGTCCTTGCCTGAAAGACACAACTTGCTCTTCAAGCCAAAGAACTTCTTCTTCCAAAACAGCTACTTCAGCCAGAAGTTCAACTGTCTGTAAACCCATTCAAAGATACAATTCCTCCCTTAATCAGGACCATCAAGGAATAACTTGGTGGCAATAGATAAGGTATCACATAATAGATTCTACAGTGCGGCACATTCATAAAATGTTTTTGGTGCTTAATTCAATATATTGCAACATTTATTGCAGTAAACGTATCAAAATACTCTCTCGAATATTCAGAAAACTACAGTAATCAACAAAGTGAAAACAAGTTAAATTACAGAGGTAAAGACTAACATCAGGCGGTAGGTAGGGAGGGAGACGAGGAAGAGCTCCCAGCGGTCTGTTAAAAGCCCTTTCCAAAGCTCTATGAACATTTTCTTCATGCCGGAGTCTCTTCTTTAGCTTATCAACCTAATTCATTAAAATTATGAATCGAATTGCAAAGACAGATAGTATAAAGAAAATCAAAATTTTAAGGTAAAAAGATTACATCTTGTTGGAGCACCATTTTCCGCTCTCGAATTGAGCCCCGGCGACTTGTAGCTGGTCTCTTGGGATCCATTATCCTACTACTCTGCGTTTCCACTTTTTCCTTCAAGTAATCATAAAGCCAATGCCACAGTCAGCCTCCACAAGAAAAGAATTAGACATGACATGATAGAAAAAGATAAAGCTCACTTGTACACAGACACATACAATAAAGAAAGAAAGCAAAAGGGAAATCTACATGTCATTAAGGATAAGCACCAAGTAAAAAGCTTATGAAGCTTTATAAGAACACAGAGAAATCCCAATTAGCAGACAATACAAGCTTCATCCCATCCCCCAAAAATAAAATGGAAAAATAGAAAACTCAAGAACAGTCGATAAATAAGCAGATTGGAATAGTAAAAAATCACTGCAAAAATTAATCTTGACGTCCGCACAAAAATAAAAATAAAAATAAAAAAAGTAAACTTCTCTTGACGCCGGATTTACTTGAAATCCCATCTGGGGTTGTCTTACTTTGCTGAATTTTCTGGATAACTTCATCTTCCCAATCTTGCCTCTACAAGTTCAGGCCATTGTTTATGATAAAATTTGAACTACTCGGGAGACTAATAACTTGAATCTACTGCCCGAGATTCTTACTTTTTCATGTTGAGTCTTCATGGACTGCAGACAAGTCCGCGCTCTGGTATTCATCTTTCTTCACTCCCCGCCACAGAATTCAATTATCCCTGCCGGCCACAGGCATGCCACCATTTATGAACACCAAAATCTATATAGCAATAATACAAATTAAATTATTTTTTAAGAAATGGCAATAAATGATGATGACAATAAGGAGAGAGAATAAGAGACCTTCAGAAGAATGAATTCATTGTTGTAGCAGTTCGTAGAAACAGCAGCAGGTGTAGAAATGGGAAAGAGTAATTAAAACCCGCCTCAAAAAACAAATTTAACAAACAATAACTACTTCTCTGTTCACCATTAACTCTCTGCGTTTCCTTGATCCGCGTGAAGCTTGTGCCTCTGTTTTATCAACACAACAACCCTCCTTTACCCTTTACCTATATACCATTCATTTCTCTCTCAAGAAAGCCTTCACACTCTCTCTCTCTCTCTCTTTCTGGGGTTATATATATATATCTGTGTGTGTGTGTGTGGATTTGCAAATGTTGTCCTGCCAAAATGAAGATTTGTGGAAACAGAGTTTGCAACGGTACCTTCTTCTACAGTATTGGAAAGATTATGGACTTGTTTTAAAACCAAACATGAAGCCACCTACTGCGTCACTTGGCGCTCCACGGTTGAAGGAAATGAATAAGTGACGCTATAAATAACATTTATCATTTAATAAAATTTTACTACATATACAATATTACTTTTTTATAGTACATTTTCATATCTCTTTAAGATTTTTCACACGATAATCAATGGCGGAGCTAGGAACTATTAGAGGACTGGGCCAAAAGGGTGAGCCATATATTATGTATAGCTAAATTACCTTTATATATTATTATTATTATTATTTTTAAAAACAAACTAAATAAGAAATTTTTCTAATTTAGGGGGGCCGGGGCGGCATGGCCCCCCCTCCCCTAGCTCCGCCAGTGACGGCAATACCAATCACTTCTCTATTGTCAAGTAAAGAAAATAATGCGCATTTAAGTTCTACATTCACCCCTTTATTTACCTTAGTTGGCCCTATTTAATGTGAATTTAAATTTAGTCGTCCTGTTTGCAAACTCATTTTAATGAGTTTTAACAAGAAATAAGAGAGAGAATGAGTGAGGTTGAATTGTGTAGATTTATATCGTACAAAATATGTGAATGTATTTGATTTTACTAATTTTTATTGAAAAATAGAATTGATTTGCAATTATGGGCATATATATTTATAAAAAAGGAAAATAAGATTCTTTCTTGATTTGGTTAGGAATGAAGATAGTAGTGTAAAAGTGAAGTAAAAGCCATCTAGTGCAAATTGGTACCGTACTAAGTAGACAGCCACATCTCTCAACAGCATCGGGAACCAGCATGCACTTAAGTAGTGGACAAAATCTTTATAGATATTTTCACTACACTCTTGCTTTGTTTTGGTAAATAAATCCTGGGATTTCCCACCCAATTATTGCAACCAAAGCTGGGTCGTCTTTCGCAGTTAAACTCGAAAATTGAACAAGTCTTCGACCCCGAAAATAAAACTTAAAAAAATAAGTAAATATTTAAAAAGGAGGAAAAAAATTTAAGGTGTGTTGTGTGAAATGAAAAGCTGCCCAAATCACATGGGTGGCAAATGCCAACTAAAGTTCTCTGCACTTGAAAAGAAACCCAAATGCAGTTCAAGACATGCGGGTTTAATGTTTCACAATTTTCACTTTTTTTTTTTAAAAAAAATATTATTGTCATTAGAACATAAGGATTATCATTACTAAATATTATTATTATTATTTTTATTCAAATGAAGCCCATGTTCACCTTGAATGCACATGGTGATCCGGCACAAGCAGAGGATTTCATCATAACTTGAAGATAAAAAAGAAAGTTCTATCAATAGTAATCATTTTGCACTTCTAGCTCCCTCTTCCACTCAACGTGCAAGTTTTGGAATTCATATATGACTCAATAGTCGATACTGTCGATCTGAATATTAAATAGTAAGAAAGCAAATTTAAGTAACAAGCAAAACATCGGGTCTTTCAAGAATTAGAGACTTGTCGTATTGAAAAAAAAACACACGCGTATAGATTATGACGTGTGAAAATCGGCAGTAATAAAAATTTGTTATTTGGAGAGAAATGATAAGTGGCAATGGAGTAGCGGTGAGAGAAATTATTATGGGCGGTGACAGACCAACGGGTAAGGATTGATTATGAATTGTGAAATGGACGTGCCACTCACAGCCACGTGACAATGACTCCCAAACCACAATTAGATATTAGACTTTGCAGTAATCACTGGTTAATCATCTGCTTAAGTTTTTGTTACTTTAGTAATTGGTTTAATTATATTTCATTTCTTTAAATCACATCATCATTGTATATATTAATACACATTGGCCTCTCATTTTGCAATTATTCGACCGCACTTTATGTATATCCACACTATAAAATATAATAGTATAAAACATATTTCAATCACATATTATCTATAGGAGATAATCAACTAGTGAATGAATTAATTTGTCAAGTTGTAATTGTTCGACTGCATGCAATTTATGCTATACTAAATATTGTAAATTTATATTCATACTATTATAAAATACGACAAATAAAGGCATCTCAATCGTAAATTATTTGAGGGAGATAGAATTGACGGTGAAACTAAAATTTGGCTTCTAAGGATAAAAGTGTGGTCCTTTTAAGTGCATTGGATTTATATGCAGTTGGCATTCAATTATTTTTAGTATGAGCATTAATAAAGATTCCTTGATAAGCTAAAACGCATTTAAATAATTAAGAATTGTCCCCGTAAACAGGATCCGTTATGTTTCGTATAATTAAAGAATTAAAGACATTGCATCACCATGTCCGCGCACGGAAAGGTTTACAGCTAAACAACGATTAATTACTTCTGGGGAGATAAACAAAAATATACTAATACTAATTAATTAATTAATTAATTTTCACTAAACTTCAATATATTTAATAATAATATCGATTAACTTGTTACTGTGTCAATGTTTAGTATAATAAATAATTGGGTCTAGAATAAGTCCTGATGATACGAGAGAGAGGTTCATAGCAGAAGAATAAAAATAACATACACACTTAAAATAGAGTTTGCTTTGCAAATTCCTTTAAAAAGAAAAGAAAAGGGGAAAAAAATTGTTTCGCTTCCGTAAATTTATTAGCATAAATAAATTGTGACATGATAACATTTTGTTGAATTTTTTTTAAATAAAAGTAAAAGAATTGCTTGTTAACTGTGATTAGTTATAGTTTTTTCTTCTTCAGAAAATTAATCAATAAAATGACATCATGCATATTTTATACTAGTTTTTCTAAGAAAATATGACCAATGATTTGTTGTTTTTTTTTTTTTTTGGGATAAATTTTACAATGTACACTGCTAGAAAAAGGTCAAGTGGCTCAAAATTGTTACCACTGCTAGATATATAATGTCTAGTGGATAATTTTTACAATGTACACTGCTAGATGTAACGTCAAGTGGTCTAAAATTGTAACCACTTTTTCATTATGAGACACTTTGCAAGTGCATTGTGAAAATTGCCTATGATGGGCATTTGAAAATTCCTATATATTTATAATCCCTTCATTCCCTTAAGATATATTTGTATTATTTTTACCTAGTTCTAAATTATTGCTCACTTTCCTTGTAGAAATATTGTTGAAATCTTAATTTTCTTTACATCCATAGTCAATGTATATTTTTATTAAAAAGAAGATAACAATCAAAGTGAAATAATTGGCCGTTTTGAAAAAAGGAAATAATTAGCAAATGAAAAAGTATATTTGAAAAATAATCTTATTTTTTTTAAATATGAAAAATACTCTTAAATTTTACTCTTATAAGAACATTTAATTGAAACTTTCTTAATCTATGCGCAAATTGGAATAAACCTATTTTAGTAATATAGAGGGGAGTAATTGATCACTAACATATTGTTAGTCTAGTAGTAGTTTCCTATTTCAGTTTCAAACATGAGAGTATAGTAGTAATAGTCCTATACTCGTGTTATTTCTCTTAACAAGTTGAAACTTTTTTTTTTTTTTGGTGGGAAGGGAAAGTAATCTTCTCATTCAACAAAAAAACATGCCCCGTAGAAGTAGAAAGGAAAATGGGGCTCCACTCAATCCAAGTACAAGATAATTTCAAGGCTAGTGATCATGTAAGAATGGTCTGGGCAACTCCGTTCGCGCGGTGGATAAATGTTAAGACATTGTTGGATTTTCATTAATTCTCAATTACAACAAACTATACTAATAATTTTCATTACTTAATTTGTCAACTGTCACCTACTCAATCACATCACAACATTTTCAACCTCATAAAATCAAACAGTCATTAAAATTCTATATAATATCAGAGTTCGCAGAGCTCTTAAAGCTTGAATTACTCTTTCAAAAGTGTGAACACTCAATATAATGTTAGAACTCTTAATATGATAACATTTAAAGTGCATGGACTTGGAAAGAAAATATTTTCTTCTTAATTGGATTACCAGTAATTGAATTCTACAGAAAATAAATTGCAAAATATTTGACTGAAAGTGAAATTCTTGAGAAAAAAGTGAATTACCCAGAAAACAAAAAACCTATACTCCCATAGGAAAATATTTTCCTTGTTTTCACGGAAAATGTGATCACGTGATCGAAAAGTGGAACATATTTTCTCTGGAAAAAATGTCAATTAAACACCTAAAAAATAGAAATTTAAGTGAAAAAGTCATTTTCTATAAAAAAATCTTTGGTAATCAAACACATCCTTATAAACTCTGGATTCAGATCGGAAGAGCGAATGGTTTTAAATCACAATTTAATGCCATATATATGCATGCCTCAAAATCCCCAACAAAATAAAACAATAACCAACATGTTTTATGTTTAATGGCTGAACCTATTGAAGAATCATATATATAGAATTTTGTTCATCCCATTATCCCCTCTAACTCTTAGAGCATCTCCAATGTAAAATTAAGGTGGAATGTCTTAGGTGTATATGTGTCAAATAACATTAATATTACATTCAAAAAATCCTCAAATACAACAATGTTAACATTGTATATTTCTCAAGTTATTATTAGGGATTTTGAAAAATAGAAAGAGAGAGAAATATTTTGATTGAATAAATCAATACTTGACATTGTCATGAGAATGTCATCTCATGATTCTCTATGACAATATCAAGCATTTAATGTGCCAAATAAATTTTTTTTTTATTAATTGTCAGTTTATTCTATAACTATGACTATGCATTAGAGATACTCTTGTACTCTTATTATTATATATGATAGTAGATGCTTTGTAACCTATAATTTGAATTTAATTAGATGTCCACGTGTCGTTTTGGCAACTTACCATTTACCTCAGAATCTCTTTCTCTTATGTAATAACTGTATAATGGCATGTAAAGACGACATACAATATAAGAGACATGTAATTTATTATGGATATATAAATATTATAATTTCTTGTTTTAATAATTAAATATATTATTATGTAAAGTTTGACCAAATTGGGCAAGAAAATTACAGCGTATCGTTTTCGTGTTGGGATCGATGATGGACAGATTCTCCCCCGACAGTGATGCTTCATGAACCCTTCTCTTAATTAATTGGTAGATCAAATATCAATCTCAAGACTACTTATAATTAATGAACATATATTTCAATTGGCCACTCAACTTCACGAGATTAACAACAAATATAATTTCGTTTAACTCTAAAAAGACTAACATTTTTGTGGACTACAATTTAGTTACAAACTTATTTTGTGCAGTATACCCTGTTTAACTGACGTGATAATCTATTTGCACGTTATATAATGAAAAAAAAATTTAGTACTCAATGAAGATCCCTTTAATCCACATGTCAACTCTTGATTCATTAAAGAGGAGGGAGTAGATACTCATGAATTACCAAAACTTTGTTCCATTAACATGACAACACTCTTTCTTGTGTGAGATGCAAATGCATGTCTACTCGAGAAATTATTGCAAGGTATGAGGGCAATAGGCCATGCAGATTAAGCTTGTCGTGATTTTTGTGACACTCGGAGTTCCAAGTAATAAACCATACCATACAACATTTGGACAGTAGAAGTAATATGATTGAGAAAAACCAAAACGTATTGACTTACGTATTGACTTTTGAGACAGTGAAGCAAATCTTTACTAAAAGAAGACATTTCACCTAAAGCTTTTCTTATAAAAGAAGATGAGACGTGAGGCCCCCAGCATGTGTTTCAATTTATTGCTTTGGATTGGAGCCCCTTTTCTAACATCAAAAGGCTCTTCTTTTCATTCAGGTCATTTGAACTGTAAGAATTCTTTGTATTATGCCCCGATTTTATTGAGTACTTCTACAAAACTAGATAAGGCTTATTAGCCTTACCCTTATTTGGTACAAATCTAACAAAAGCAACTCCACACAGTGTGGGGTTGCTTTTGTTAGATTCATGCCACATCATGGTAAGACTCCTTTATAAGGAGCCTTATCTATCTTCTTAAAAAATTTCTGATTTTATATGTGATTTTCCTTTTTTTTTTTTTTTGGCCTTGGAGTTTGAATATGTTTGCGAGTGCATCCATTAAGAAAGAGTAGTGTCAAATATGATTATTAGTCATGATCACCATTTTTTAGTAGCATTAAAGGATAAAGTTCACTTAAATTAATCACATGTCTCTACATTTTATTTGATTTATCATTTAGTATCACTATACTGATATCAATCACTGGTAGTGATAAATAAAATTATTCTTAAGAAAATAATGAATCACGCCTAAATCCCCTTGAAAGGGTGCCCGAGAGGATGAGACTCTCATTGTACTTGGCCTGTGCTGCACCTATAGGCGCTGCTGATAACAATCGTTTGGAAATGTAGTAACCCCAGTAAGTTCTATCCAATGACCAAGGCAGAGTAAAAAAAACATGTGGTGTTTTAGGACATATTGAGCAATACTTTAATTAAACATTACTTTTATTCACACATATCATGAAACCTACAATAACCGCTCACTGCTGATAACTTCGACTATAATTTTAACCTATTCTCCAAACATGGTTGTTTGGGGAATAGGCCCTCAACAACCTTGATTCATATGCTTGTTTACTTACCACTTAAAATTTCTTCTAGTTGTGATGAGCCATTTTGTCTCTAACCACAAACAGTTGTTTATCAAAATAATTATTGAGACCAAAAGAATCACAAATAGTATCCAAGAATTGGTACATATATTCCCTTTAATGAAAATCATTCACCTAAAATAAAGATGTCTTTTCATTTTCTTGAGGTGGGTAGTTTTGCCTGATATGCAATGCTATATCATTAGGCACCAAGAAACATCATCCTGCAACTTAAAAGTAGACGGCCCATTTTTAGTACCTGAGTTCCCTTCCATGTGGTGACTTTTAAGTGACAAAATGCAAATCATTTCACCACAATTATTGTACCATTTCCAATAAAGCTATTAATGGATCCCATAAATCTTCTTGCTTACATTTCACTTCCTTCTCACTTTAATTAGTACTTCAATTCAGTAAAAGACGTACATTTCCCGGTCCAAAAGTATTGAGACATTATAGGTTTAATTTTCTTGTTTATGCAACTATTATTTTTAACACCAAGAAAGATAATCCATTGATGATTATGCACTAGAGTTGGGTTTAATTTTTTTCTTAAGCAACATGACCAAGAGTTGACATAGGCATTCGTTCAATACCATACAAACAATCATCACAAAACACAAACCCAAGTTCTAATACTACATAAGATATCGCCAAAGAAATCACAGTTGTAAATGCCTAGACAGCAACAGGCTGCAGGTAAAGCATAGAGAAATAGCCCCCCCCCCAACCCCACAACAACCAACAACCCAAGGGCAGGAAAATGTGCATTTACATAACGCATCAGAAATCGTGCACGCATCAAATGAACAATCACGTCGACAACACAGTTGAAAGATAAACTTATTGCAGTTAGAGAAGTTAATAGTTTAAGTCCACACTTCTAACAAATGTTCATAGAATTCCTAGAGGACTACATCAGTAGCGCAAAATTCAGTTCCACTCCACTGTTGGAGTTGGATACAGAGATATATTAAGACATGAGTACTGCATTTTCTTGGTCTTCAGTTTACTTGCTGTTGGTGGGTTCCATACATAGGATGATAAGCCCCATATGCTGCTGCAGCATACATACTTGGGTCGTGATGGGGCGGCAAAGCATAGCCATAGCCATCGTAAAACGGTCCTCCGTAGTATGCCCCAGTCCACTGGCTTCCAAAATCAGCTCTCGACTGCAAAATCGCCAATTCAGCAATTAAAATCACAGGCACCCAGTAAACGAAATAATTTTTCTTTTTTCTATTGAAAAAACCGGCTACCAGTCAGTGTATATGAGCTTAAAGAAGCAAAGCCTAAGCTTAAGTATAGTTACTTATAAGTGATCTTTTTTCTCTTAATTTTTATTAGAGCAAGTGTCAAAGTCTTACCCTGCAACTTTCACAATTTAAAATTTTGTTTATTTTATTACCATCTTTAAATACATATAAGTAAACTTTTCAAGATTAGCCAATCAAGCACTTAGCCTTCCTCGCTACTGCTACAAAGCCAAGGCCTCAAACCACCAACATGGCAGGTACTTGAGGATCAATTATATTCATACAGAACAGATCGGGCCAGTGAATACTCCTATCCATTCCCGTGAAGAAGAATAAACAAACGAGAAAACAAAAGCAACACCTCCTTTGAGAAACGGGGAGAAGAGTCATGTGGACCAAATGATGATCTTTAACAAATCATTTTTGGAGCAAATAACACAAGGATTCTTTAATAAACACTTCAAAAGCATTGATTGACGATCTAATGATTGCTTTTTCTTCTAAACCATATAAGATCAAATTATTTTTTTTCTAAAGAAAAAAAATTTGTTAATTGACATTTGTTTAGCTCTTTTCTGAGGGAGAGGGGGTGGAGAGGGACGTGAGCTGAAAATATTTTTGCTTGCCTGCTTATTTGCTGGATTACGTCCCCAAGAAAGTCGTACAGTTTTATTCCCAATTGTTGTACCATTCAACTTCTGTAATGCCTCCTCGGCATCATTTCTGTCAAATGGGTCAGATTCATGATAATGCAGCTGAAGTAGGCTATGGACAAAGCTAGTATACCAGCTACCAAAACAAGTTATTGTGACTAGCAAATTACCTGTTAGCAAATTGTACGAACCCACATCCTTTTCCAACTGGTATCTTTACGGAAAATATTTCACCATACTGCACAAACAGCTGCCTGAGATCTTCTTCACTGGCATTAGGGTCAAGCCCTCCAACAAAGATCTACAAGAAGCACTGTTAGCCAATAGGTATTTAACCCACCAAAAAGACAAGGGAAATGATTGGATTACTGACTGTGGTGTTTAGATTATCTCCATCAGGTTGAGAGTCTTGGGCTGAAACTCCATTTGAGTACCCACCTATCAGTACCGAGTTGGCGATTAAATTTTCATATAAAATCCCAGCATATAGGCAACTTATGTTGTTTAACAGTCTTAACTCTCTGCATGGTAAGAAATCACCTCACCAAACTGACAGTTATCTGGTACTCTTACAATTAGCAATTTAGCCTTTTCCATATAAATACAACAAATTTAGCCCTTTCCAGATAAATTCAGGATTGGCTGAACTAGCGAGAAATTTTGCTGAAACAAAAGCTCTTGATTATAACGTTTCAAATTTATCATTTCATATAAAAAAAAATAGGGAAAAACAATAATTGTGGCAGAACTAGAAGAATCTGATTTTATGATTTCAAAATCAAGCCTCCCATATCAAAATCAAAATCGGAGCAGCAAGAGCAAGGCAGAGCTTTAAACTAGCTGCAGAAAGTGAAAATCAAAATCAGCAAAACCTCTGTTCTAAACAGAACGCTTAGGCGTACACGTAGCCTCAAGGTCTGTGCTCCAGTTCTCTAGCATTACCATGCATTGTTTCCCTAAGTGTGCCTCGGCTCAAGGTGTGGTTTCAACCTTTTTTTATACCTTACACTTAGAAAACTGGCAGAAAAAAATCAGTGCAATGAGAAAACATAAACAACTGCAATGAACTAGTGACAAGAAAAAGTACAAATGAGCAAACTACCACATAACAACTACATTCTAATTTGGACATATATACCTGTTTTCAGAAAGAATAGCTAGCATTATCTTTAAAATTTTCTCAAGTTCAAGTTCAAAGACTGGATACATGCAGGAAAAGAGACAACCTATCTCCAAGAAAAGAAAAGAAAAAAATGTTCGAAGAAAGTACACGTTACCCAAAAGGAAAAGCATGTCTCATCTGTGTGTGATAATATGAAAAGAGAGATCCAGGATTCACTTCTGTACACCTCGACTTCTTACCTTTCTTTGGTGCAGCGAAGTACAGACATAATAAAACCCCAATGTTATCCATCTTTTTTTATGAATCATTACTAGGTTGCACCAAAGGTTAAGTGGTTCTTGTTCTCTAATTAACGTTAGGAAAGCAAGTGTGAAACATATTTCAATCTTCTAATCCTCTCTATTCCAAAAATTAGGATGAAATATAAGGGCATGGATCATTGACTCACTAGCTATTTCCTCGTATTCATCATTTACTTCTATTTCCTGTTCTAACGGCAATACTAAATTACACATCTCTTTACAACCTTCCATTTCTCTTCCACTTTCATTTCTTCTACTTGTCCCTCCCAAAATTAATAGGCTGAATCTTAAAATTCAGTGAATATGTTAAATGATATTCGAAACATTTCTAAAAGACGTGGAAGCTAATGCTTCATATTCTTTTCTTGGTGTCTTTAGGCATATGCCTTACCAACAAAAGATCAAATCCCTGTTACCTAACTAAGACTTTTCAAACCATGGTTCTAATCAGGTTTGGAAAATGGGGCTTTTCTGCAGCTTGGCAGTTCCCAAAAGAATCTGTGCTGAAGAAATTAATATGCAATGGCCAAACAAAAAGTCAAGAGTAAATTTTGCTAAAGTGATTATTGGATATACCTTGAGAAGAATATTGTTGTTGGTATCCAGTTGATTTCCTCGGAGTTGCGGCACCAATTCGCATGGGCCTGCTAGAACAATATACACCATTCATTTCAGTCATAGCCTGTGATCTTTCATTGTCATCTCCAAACCTAACGAAACCATATCCCTTTGATCGACCAGTGTTGGCATCAATGACTACTTTAGCAGCTTTAACAGAGGGATATTTACTAACAAAAGTTTCATGCAGTAAGGTATCCGTAACATCTGCAGCTAAATCTCCTACAAATATAGAAAGATCAGAACCATTATTTGTGCGTTTGTCTCCCATGCTAAATGTAGCCCAATTCAAACGGAAAAGCTGTTCACTGTTGGGCATAGTAATGCAAGAATAATTTTGAAGGACTTTCTCAGCTGCAGCATGCGTAAAGAACTCCACAAATCCATATCCCTCTGAAAAGCCTGTTTGCTTGTTACGAATAACCTTAATGGAAGCCACCTACAAAAGGATCATCTTTGTCAAGGTGAAAGTGCAAGATAACCCATAACTCAATTAATTAAAGGAGAACCGTGGAAACAAAAGCTTTGACAGAGAAGTTGTATTTCAATTGGTAAATACAGAATCTAGTTGGAAGAAACTACCATAAAAAGTCACCTGGGATCGTGATTATTGTTTTTAGTGTCATCTTAACTGTAAGACTGCCCCGACAGATTTAGTGAACTAGAGTACAAACCAAGTATAAAAGCAGCAAATTTCCTTCACACTTGAGAATTTTAGTGCTTATAAAGATTAAAAAAAGAAAAAGAATCAGATAAGAAAGAAGTTATTTGTTTCACTTAATAAGGGATTTTAATTCAAGCACCCAAATTCCTTGGGTTAATTCACATAAAAAAAGCTAAGAAACTACCTTTTTATTAGTATCCTTACCTAACAACACTCGCACTTATCGTTGACCAAAATAACTGCACGACATACAAATGAAATTCATGGAGCAAAATATATAGTAATATTCACTTTGATGAAGCATTAATGCTCAAAACTCAAGGTTTAATAAAAAGCCGAAAATGTCAGCTTTCGGAAATCTCCATATGAAGGATCATAGAAGGTTAACTTGATTGGGTAATTATCTAGATTTAAAATAATTTAACCAAGTACTAATAAATATTGTGAGGCATGAATATGATTTCCAAAAAATGAAGTATGAAAAATAACTAGCAAAAAAAAAAAAATGTCATTCTGATATATACTTTTTCTAATAGTAACAGTTATCTAGTTGAATAGCAAAAACTCGCAACTAGATATCACACCATCACATCCATTTTTATTTGGTAGAAATGTAAATGAACTGAGCCAGTATAGTAAAGAGTACATGTTAAATCCTCGAGACATACTCTGGTGAATGCTACTGTTTTGGTTTTAAAAGTTGCATAAAGAATTTTTATGTTTGAAATATTGCTGGCATGATATGCGACTCAAATTTTTAAATTCCAGTTATGTGAAGTTATGCAGTAAACAGAGTGAATGTAACAACATTGAAGCAAGAAAATCAGAAAGCAGTCAACATAAAAGGTCACATGTTTTTTTTATATATAATATATGAAACAAATAAAATCTTCAGCACTCAAGGTCACTGTATAAAACCTTCAGCACTCAAGGTCACTGCATATATATTAAATTTTTGCAAAAAGAAATAAATACATCATTCTATGTATGACATAAAACAAAAGCAAAGCAGACATGACACCAACCAAAGATTTAAACATCAACTTATCCTATGCACATCACAGATAATTCACTCAATGTTTTCCTGAGTAGACCTATCAAACAAGTGAAAATGTAAATTAACAAACATAGGAAGTTTTATGACAATGAAACCTTAGTCTCAGCCAACATTTTACTAAAAAATTTCCATAATTTGTTATCTAAAACAAAAACATCACATCCAATTCAATTTGAGTATCACTAACCCATGAAATTGACAGTAAAAAGATGTTGTCTTCAGTAATGTCATCAGCTAATAAAATTTAAATTGCCGCAAAACCAAACAAAAGAGGAAAAAAAATATTCCACCAACTTCACATATATATTATCATAATTGACATCTACTTTGCAAAAGAAACAACAAAACATTGTAACAAACATTATCCATTTAGACCACAGCATTTCAATTTAAAACCACATAAACAATCATTTAGAATGTAAAACAAAATAATATAGCACATTAATTAGTACAAAAGTGAACTTTTTAGAGCCAAGGAATTGGTCAGTCAATTAATCTTGTTGAGCTATGCTTCATATCATTCTGCTTCTTCAATTATAGATGCTAATTCCTCCAAAATAATTATACTCTATAAATGAACATAATAGAAAATTTTATGTATCAAACATAACGAGCAAAAGACAAAAACAATGAAAATCACATAATACCCACATACAAAGAAAATTGAATTTTCTGCTATCAAAAGAAAAGATTTTTAACTACAAAAAATAGATATGTATAAGTATACCTCTCCAGGCGAAGCAGCTTCGGAGATAATCCTCGTCTATCAAAAGAAAAGATTTTTAACGACCAAAACTAATAGACATGTATAAGTATACCTCTCCAGTGGATGCGAAGCAGCTTCGGAGATAATCCTCGTCCATCCAATTATGGAGGTCGCCTACCCAGATTGTGCGGTTCTCGACATTGGATCCTCCATTGTTGCTATGATGTTGCGGCTGTGGTGGCGGCGGCGGCGGCGGCGTTGGTGGGTGGTGAGGGTGGTGGAGATAGTGATGATGATACGGCATATAGTGCGGCGGATAATGCGGCGCCGGCATCATTCCGTGCTGCATTACCATCGCAGCCGCCGGGTATTGCATCGCCATCCACTGCTGCCCTGACACCGTCGCCGCCGCCACTACCTGCTGCTGCTGCGCCGCCTGCTGCCCACCTGACTTCTTGTTGTTACTCTCGTTATTATCCTTGTTAACGTTAGATTCAGAACCGTTATTTGCTTGCATCTTGAATTCTCGATTTTTGAAAAAGACGAGACTCAGAATTTCAATACTCCGTTTTTATTGTTCGTAACACTGTAAACGAATGTAAGCTATCGATACAGATACGGGTTTGTGTCTGCGTGTATCAGTGTATGTGTACGTGAATCTGAGTTCTTGAGAGACAGTATGTGGAGGCTGAAAGAGAGGATTTGAGGTTTTCATGGGTAGCCGTGAGATGACGCCTATAGTATTAGAGCCGTTAGATTGAATAGCTGTCTTACAATATGAACCGTCAATTTCATATACAATGGGGATATAAATACTGTGCTGTTTTTGGTTTAAGTCGGCCGCCAGTTTTTTCTTTACAATTTGCTGCTTTAGATATTTCACTTTCTTCTTAGGGTATGAATATTTTCACCCCCTTTTTCATCCCATGAACTGTTTTCCGTTTCAAGGTCCAATTTTTACTTCTTTAGGCATATTAAGGATAATAGGATCTTTGAAATTTTTTAATTTCATTTTACGTGTGTACTTAAAAGAAATTGTCTATATTTTGTACGGATCAAAGAAATGAGATATTTGCGAAATCAACTTGACATTATCATGATATCAGATTTCTAATTCTGTTAGAGTGCCAGTTTTAGGCGGAAAAAAATAACTTATCACTTAATATTATAAATATATAGATTATTATTATTAGGGTGAAAAAATAAGAAAAAAGAAAAATAAACAAAAATAAAAACATAAAAATAAATGAGATATTTGCGACATCAACTTGATATTGTCATAACATCAGATTTTCAATTATGTTAGAGTATCACTTTTAGACAGGAAAAAATAACTCATCACTTAATTAGTATTATAAATATATAGATTATAGATTTTGAACATTATTTAAGACTTAATTAAACAAACTCAAATATATCGCTTTATGGGGTAAAAGTAGAAAGAAGAAAGTTAAAATTTTCACCTTTTATATGCCAGCAGATCATTTTTGTAAACATTTTTATTGTTAACTTTCAATTTTTAACTCTTTAAAGTTCATGGTAAAGAGGTGTTTGATTCTCTTTATTCAAACACATTATAATTACATCTACCACTGATTTGACTACTAATTTGACAAATGCTCATTTATAACTACAAATTTTAAAATTTTATTAAATTTACACCACTCATTTCACCTCATTATAATTTTTCATTATAATTCAATTTGAATAAATAAATTCAAACAATCACTTAATTAGAGATCTATGTTTAATATTTTTAGACATAAAAAAATATCGTTTGAAAATGAAAAGAAGAATAAATCTATAAAGAAATTGCTTGTTTTCATTATCATTATAAGAATCAAATTATAATGAAAAACTAGATTTACACATCTTCGTTGTACTGGAATATCACTCAATAATATATAACGGGAAAATTATGATAACATTTCAATAAATTAATGAAATACAATAAAGAATCATTTCATACACCAAACTAAATTACTTGTTTATTACATTAACCTCCATTTTCATCACTTGGCCTTCCCCCGCTCATTTGAAAGAAAAATTATATTTAAACAAAAATGAGTAACAAAAAGAGTAACAAAATAGAGATGTAGCCCATGTGATAATTATTGATGAAAAGTGATGTGATATGTTGAAAAATAAGATAATGTCACGTGTTAATTTTATTTAAGAGATTGTTTGGCTTTGTTTATTTTTGTAATTTATAAAGAGAATTTGTAATGAGTGAAAATGAGTTGTAGAGATTTAATTGAAATTTGAAATATGTGGTGATTATTGAATAGTTGTCAAATCATTTGTCACATCATGATAAGTAAATTTATAAATTACAAAAATAAACAAAACCAAACAAATCCTAAATTTTTGTAAATTGTTTTGTTACAACTCCATTTGAAATGATCGTTAATTCGGTCAACTCCTCGATTGATAATGTCTGGCAGGTGACGCTTATCATTTTACGTCGGGCTATCTCGAGGTGTTGGACGGTTATAAATTCGTAATCCCAAAACGATGAATGAATGATTTGCGCCCAGTAAGATGACATAATTAACGAAGTAATTGGGACCCATAACTAGAAAGATACCTGTATGGGTAACAGTGACGTGGAGTGTTATTTATTTTATTAACTTTGGTAAGTGATGAGACTCATGAGTCATGAGTAATAAAATATCTCTGATAAGGAACAACACCAAATTTTCCCCTATGTTTTGGATTATTATTGTTGTTGTTATACATGTATGATGTTAACTTTTCATTTCTGAGAAAATTATCTTCTTTAATTAATTGAAGTTAAGGTCTGGTATAGATATCTTTCAGTAGTGCTTTCCCATTTATCTTCTCTTTCAATCGAAGACACTGCTAACAAATTTATGTCGTCTCCAACTGAAAGAAAATCTTTTGTAATTATAATTGGAATTGGAATTATTTTATATGTTTTCAAACCCTCCATAAACCCGCCAACCCAACCCCCTCTCTTAAAAAAAAAAAAAAAAGTCAAAGCGTTGGATTAGGTTTTGTAGTTCCAGAATTTATTTTCAAGTCCAATATAAATTTAATGGAAATTTAAATACATATTGTAATTCAGATTTTATCAACAGTTTATTACACTTGATCTTAGCCAAAAGGCCGAGATAGATGCAATGCTTATATTTCAAGCTTTACAAAACTCCTAGTGTTGATCACTCTTATTTCAAAATAGTTCTATAATGAGATTGTTATTATAATGAGATTGTTATTACTGATTACTTATGTCAGATTTGCATATGGTTAATTTATCATGTGTTTGGATATGAGCTAATCAAGCTGTCTTTATCGTCTAGTTAGGGTGGTTGATTCTCTACCTTACTCCTATGAATGGCGTGTGAATGTCCACCCCCTCCCCTCATTTTCTTTTCATACTAATACATCTCTCGTGCATCGTATGGGAAACAATGACTAATTAAAAAAATAATAATGGGGCAATAAATTGTTCTAATAATCAAAGATAGTTATATCATCATGTAATAATTTTAAATGATTAAATGTGTTTGAACTATATAGTTAATTTGTATATTTCAAGTTAATCATGTTTTCGCTGTATTATTTCTTGTAGACTTTATATTGAATTTGCTAAATATTTTATATTAACCGTGTTATATTTTTACTTTTACAAAGTGAATTAGTTATTATTTATTATGTAAAAAGATATATGTTTTTGTATAAAAAGGAAAATTTTCTACCCATTTTCCCCACCCCATTCAGCCACAATGCTAGACTAAAAACAGCCATTCTTTGTTGTTTATTCGAGTCTATCGTAAACATAAAAGTATAGATCGTACTCAACGATGCAAGGCATAAGACTCCCACTAATTCGAAAGATATTGCGTCGATCCTTGCTCCTACGGTTACAATGAGTTATAGATTTCTTACAAAAATAAAATATAATAAAATAAAAAATAATGTGTAGAAAAATTGTATCTTTTTACAACAATCGAGATACTCCAAGACAACTTTACTCATACACGTATATCATTCCATAATTGTTTCTTGATTCCATTTTGATCAAAAGCTTGGAACTTTCTCGGTGGACCTTGGTGGTTCAGGGAAAAAAAAGGTAACATATAAAGCTAGTGCCGGTCTTGAGAATTTAAATGCCTTGTGCGCGATAATATAAAAACAGTGCCCTTTTTCTTATTAACTTGTCGGATTTAGGGTTTTTTTTTTCTTTTGATGAATAATTAATGGCAAATTTAAGTTTCAAAGGTAGACATTGTTTATTTTTTTAAATAATAAAATATGTTCTAACTTAGGCCTTGTTTATTTTTTAAAATAATAAAATATGTTCTAACTCTTAATCTAATAACTTTCATTAAACTTTTTTAAAAGTTAGTGTCTCAATAATGCCTTTTTTAAAATAGATTACATTCTAAAAATTTTTCAAAAATTTTAATCTCACACCTATTAAAAAAAAAAAAAATAGCGCCCCTTGGATGATGAGGCCCTGTGCGATTGCACAACTTTCACACCCTCAGCGCCACCCATGCTAATATCCATTGTAAATTCCAAAACACCAAATATAAACTTTCTATTTTTGAAACTTTATTAACAATAACATTAATACCTCTAACATATTGGAGACAGTGTGCAGCTGTGTTGGAAAAAAGATAATATAAGGAAGCCAAAGAAAAAATTAGCATATGTAAATCTCAATAGGAAACATAGTAGTGAAGAACTTACAAAAGGAGTTTCCTATTTCCAAAAAAAGAAACATGTTAAACTTGCTATAGCTTCTCATGCCTTGTTACGTTACTAATTTTAGCGTTGCTTCAAATGATTCTGATACCAGTGCACAAAATTGGTATTGAAAGTGGGAGTCCTTGAAAACTGAAAACGTAGAATGTAGCCAACAAAATAGAACAAATTGTCCAAACGTGTAATTATATACTTAAATATAGAAAGAGTGAACTTTCATTTACTTACTTATATACTTAAATGTCCAAAGTAACCTTTATTTAGTAAGCAGCTTATAAAATAATAAGGTGATTTAATAAATTAAATTAGAAAAACTATATCACTGTATGGCCAAATAATTAAAAGGGTCAAAGTTAAAGATATAGATGGTTACTAAAACTGGTATAATCTAAAAGAGGAATCTTAAAAAAAAATACTTACAATTGTTAGATACAAGTGAAAAGTTGGTGGTTACCACTGCTAGATTCTTAAGAAATTATTAAATTGGCAGGAAAAAAAGAAAAATAAAATAAAAATGCTACAGATTCCAGTATTTTTTTAAGCGGGAAAAAGATATTGGAATCACTGTTGCTTTTCTTATTTATATATAGAATAGATTTCATGTCTTTGCTATTAATGAATTAAATTTCTTCCTTCAAGAAAAAAAAGTTTATTAGAAAACAAATTTAAGTATGATCAGAGTTGTACCCTACCTTTGCCAATACTTATGTGATTTTATAGTGTAGGATTTTTCAAATCTCTGATGAATGGTTTAATTTTCCACTTTCCTCAATACTCCTATTGTTAGAAGTGGGCATTTCTAGGTTCAAACCAACTAAGAACCGATGAACTAACAAATTAGGTTTGAACCCCTTCATCTTAAAAAAAAAAAAAAAGAAAAAAGAAATGGTTCTTGGTTTTGACAAAAAACTTATAAAAATTTCGGTTAACCACCAAACTGAACTGGTCGGTTTTAGTTCATCGTTCAACCAAAACCGACAATGGTCAGTTTGGATTTGAGTTCGGCCGAAAACCAAACTAGTGTCCAGGCCTACCTACCGTATTGCTTGAAATGATTTTGTTATCGCATTTTCCTTGCACGTGATACGGGTTAGCGTTATGGTCTATCATATATAACCTATGATATTGGACAGAAAATTCCATTTATTTATTAATGCCTTTTTGGTCGAAATCCAACTTTCCTTCTTATTATTATTATTATTTTAATTATAAAATAGTTAGATTGATTTGATAATTATTCAATTATAAGTTATAACGAGGTAATTCATTAAATTCATTAAACCCTAGCCGGTGGTTCAATCTAACTGTGAGAGACAACTATGAGAATTAGACATTTTTACACATGGTTGGCAATTATTTTGAATTTTGAAAAATTTCAAAAGCCCAATACAATATGCATTGAATTCAATGAAAATATTCAAGCACCTCGCGTAGGTTTTGTTACAAAACCTCATATCCCATGTGGCATGTATTGATGCACGCCACGTGAATTTCTCAAATACAATTTACATTGAATTTAATGAAAATGTTCAAGCACCTCTCGGAGGCTTTATTACAAAACCTCCTAATCTACGCGGTGTGCATCAATACATACAATATAAGGTAGGAGATTTTGTAATAAAACCTCTGGGAAATGCTTGACCGATCTCCGTTGAATTCAATAGGTGCATTATATTTCTAATTTGAAATACACAGTGATATTATAAAAATGAGTGGTGGGATTTATATAATACATATACGTGAGTTATATGAGATACATTCTAGATCTAATTTGTTATACGACATTCAATTTTAAAACAACATAGATTTGCCAAGAGAGGTTAAAATAATATTGTTAAGCACCCTTGAACTATTTGTGACTTTGTCTTTGGGCACATTAGATAAGTGTATATTGGGAATTTTTGGTCTAGTAGACACTTTCTAGTCTAGTTAAAATATAACTATATAAGTGATTTATGAACGTTATCAGTACGCACGATCTAAATAGAATTAAACATTACATATCTAATTTGGCAATCAATTAAAGTTTAAAACAAAAAAAGACACTTGGAAAATTTTTTTAATTTCCAATGTATGTCACATCACTTTCAAACGAAGAACAATTACATAGGCCACGTATTTGTCAAACAATTTCTTTACAAGAAAGCATTTTCCTTATAATTGGTGCCAAACAAGGGTGTAGAATTTTCTTTCATAAATTGCACTGAATTCGAAACAGAAGTAACCACGCTAACCACGTGTGTCGTGTGCGAACAAACAACCGCGTAAAGATGAATATAGGTAGCGGTCGGAAGACCAGTTTCGATGTTTCGTCGAGGAACCCGGGACCATAAGCATGTAGAATTTAACATAGCGAAACAAGAAAAGAGTGATTTGGAATTTGATTGCGTGTTTGCGAGAGAGGAAATCGCGGAATTATCAGGAGTTTTTAAGCAATCTTACATCAGATCACTACCCGACCACGTAGTATAAAGCATAAAAAAGAAAGGGCAGTTTGAAATCCCATTGTCCAAACTACCTTTGTAGGGAGTGGCGGTGGAAGGCTGCTACGCGTACCAGGGAATATGCCATTCTTTCTTTGAAAAAAAAAGCCAAAATGGTTCCTTGCTGAGATTGGTTTCTTAAATCACGTACATTTCCTCATTCTTTTGTTGACTGAAGACGCACAGATAGGAGCCGAGCAATAGCCTCACGTTTTTTCCCCCCCTCTCCTCTCTTGGTCTTTCTCCTTTTCATCTTTTAGGTACGTTTCTCTCCCCGTTTCCCTCCAACTATAGTTGAACTTTAATTCTGGTGCATGTTCAGGACCGTTGTAGAGGGCTTGAACTATTGTTGGATTGTGATGCTGTTTAATTTTGAACGATTATGCTAAAATTAGAAATCCCAAGTTTTGCATTTGTTTTCTCGGGTTACTTTTACGTTATCCAAACCCTAATTTTTTCAATTGGATTTTGGGTCTTATTAGTAGGTGGATTGTAGTGCTAGAGTTGGTGATCAGTTCAGGCCACAAGTGCTTGACTGGATTCTTCATTAGAAGTCCCTTTTTTCAATTACCAGTCTTTCTTCTAGGAAGTTATAGTATTCATTCATAAATTTTCTGAATGTAAAATTCTTTTAATTGCAAATGTTACTCATGCTTATGGGATTTTTGAATCACTGATTAAATTCTACAACCGAATTGTTCTTAATGGCTTTGCTTGCAAGTTGCAATTGGATTCTCTGTTAAATGCAGATTATGAAGTTAATTTATTCTACATGGTATTTGAACATTTATTTCTTGCTTGCTTATGACTTTATTCACGTTTCTATGCAGGATTCAGGGGCTGATATCTGTGTATGGTTGTCGTTGAAAGGCATAGACGTTGCAAAACCTTAAATCAAGTGAAATGATAAAAGTTTTGAGATTGTGCAATGGGGAATGACAAACAGCCTGTTGGATTGCTGGATACCATAAATATGGATACAGTTAGGACTATTTTCACCCACACATATCCCTATCCACATGAGCATTCACGGCATGCAGTTATTGCTGTTGCTGTGGGTTGCCTATTTTTCATATCATCAGATAATATGCACACTCTTGTTCAGAAGTTAGACAGCAACATTAAATGGTGGTCGATGTATGCCTGTTTGCTGGGCTTCTTTTATTTCTTTTCTTCACCATTTATAGGGAAAACAATCAAACCAAGTTATTCTAATTTCAGTCGCTGGTGGGTCTTCTTATCTCTGTTACCAGTAAACAATACTTTGGCTTTAAACTTATTTTGTGATAGGGTACCGCAATCAAACAAATGAACTTTGACTATCTGTGTGGTTTCACTTTGCAGGTATATAGCCTGGATATTAGTAGCTGCATTGTATCATCTTCCTAGTTTTCAATCAATGGGAGTTGATATGAGGATGAACCTATCTTTGTTTTTGACAATATTTGTATCATCCATTTTATTTCTTCTTGTTTTCCATGTTATATTCATTGGCCTCTGGTATGTTGGCCTTGTTGCTCGTGTAGCTGGAAGGAGACCTGCAATTTTAACAATTCTTCAGAACTGCGCTGTAAGTCCTCAGCACACATCTTAAATGAAATGAAAATTTTCTAGTTCTTATTTCTTTGGCTTTATTGTTGTGTAGGTGATAAGTGTAGCCTGTTGTGTATTTTATAGCCATTGTGGCAATCGTGCAATTATGAGAGAAAAGACATTTGACCGGAGGTACTCTGGCTGGTTTACACTCTGGAATAAAGAAGAAAGGAACTCATGGCTTGCAAAATTTGTTCGCATGAATGAGTTCAAGGATCAAGTTTGCTCATCTTGGTTTGCTCCAGTTGGCTCTGCTAGTGATTATCCATTCCTGTCCAAATGGGTCATTTATGGAGAGGTATATTTTTGTTGTCATTTTCCTTATTGGCACTGTGAATGACTTTAAGCTGCTGCTAACAGGTTCCCTTTCCCATTCATCTTTTCAGTTGACCTGTAGTGGCTCTTGTGCAGAATCTCCTCATGAAATTTCGCCTATATATTCATTATGGGCCACGTTTATTGGACTCTATATTGCCAATTATGTTGTGGAAAGATCAACAGGGTGAGAGTTGACTAATACTTTGTTTGTAGTTTATGTTCTCTTAGATGTCTATATATGCGAATTGAGCCTCAATCTTTGGATTATTGCTGTCGATCTTCTTTGTTGAGATATCTACTTCCTCTCCACAGTAAGGAGGGCAGGAGAAATTTATTTCTTATCCCACCCTTTAGCATCTCTGTTTTTGAAATTTATATTGGTTGTATGTGTGCATATATGTATTTTACCTTTTGTATTTCCGCATTAAACTTGAGATGGCGTGTGATATAGTATGCTGAATATTGGTAACCAGTCTAGTAATTTTTCTAAGTCATCCTATTGCTCCTCTTATCAACCAGGCCTCTGTTTCTGTTGCTTTTTTCTTTTTATTTTTTTTATAACTTCTGATGTTTGTGAACCTGAAATAATAAACAGATGGGCTCTTACTCACCCAGTTTCACAGAAAGAATTTGAGAAGCTAAAGAAAAAGCAAATGAAGCCTGATTTTCTGGATATGGTTCCCTGGTACTCTGGGTATGTCAATCAACTCTCTCTCTCTCTCTCTCTCTTTCACACACACACACACACAGAGACAGATGCAAAGGTGAGGTATTTCTTTAGCTTAATTGATTATGTCATCCCAAATCATTTGATGCAGGACATCTGCTGATCTTTTCAAGACAGTTTTTGACCTTCTGGTATCAGTTACCGTATTTGTAGGACGTTTCGACATGCGTATGATGCAGGTTTGTGTTACTATTTCAACTTATTCTCTTTGGTGCAGTGATTGATATTTAATCTTGGGAAATGCAAATCACTCATTGTGTTTTCCTGTAATCTAAATATCTAATATATTTGAAACCTTTATCACTCATTGTGTTTTCCTGTAATCTAAATATCTAATATATTTGAAACCTTTGTGAATACTCAAGCTACATGGTGGATAATACATGCTTGATCTAATCTTCACTTTTTGTTTGGAAAATGATCTTATATGCATGTAAATATATTTTTGGTTACATCCTTTTTTGCCAATTATCAGGCTGCTATGAGCAGGGTTGAAGACGGTGCCGAGAAGGGGGATCTTTTATATGAGCAGTTCAATGAGAAAGATGAGCTTTGGTTTGACTTTATGGCTGATACTGGTGATGGTGGAAATTCTTCTTATAGTGTAGCACGGCTGCTGGCTCAGCCTTCAATTAGGGTCCAGAGTAATGAGTCTCTGCTTAGACTGCCACGTGGTAACCTGCTCCTTATTGGGGGTGATCTCGCGTAAGCTCAAAACTTTTGTGTTTCACTTGAGGAATAAATGATTGATACTTTGAGTAAAAATGATCTAACACCATATTATGGCACCATATGGTGCTAGATTGGGACTAGACTTTAGAGAGGAAGGGATTTTAGGGTGCAAAGTGAACTTTTTGGCGTTTGACCTGAAAAATTTGATGTGGCATTACGTCATTGTTTTCTGTTTTGTAAGTACAATTGATATTGATATAACACAGATACGTTTGCTATCATCAGCACTAACTTTTTACCTAGGACCATAAGAGGATAATATCTATTTGTCATTTGAAGAGTACATTGCTGCTTCTTCTGTTGCTGCCTAATTTAGGTAACATATTCAATACATCATATTGAACATCTCTATCTTCAAGATTGACATCCTGTAATTTTGACTTTTTTGCGTGGTTTCATACATACCAAAGAAATTTACTAAAAACTATCACTGCTTAGGTGACAGATGATGGTGCACAGTTAAAACTTTAGGGGACAAGCTGCAGTACAATCAGTTTAACCTACTATTTTCTACATCTTTTCCTAGAATTTTATTTTATTTTATTATTATTTATTATTATTATTATTATTTTTTTGTGCGGTAAAACTCGTTGACTGATAAAGCCTTACCAATCTCATTATCTAAATATTCCCTGATAGTGCATTTTTTTTATATCTGTTCTCTTATTCACACTTAAAACTTTTTGGTCGGTAACCTAATGTTGTTCTATTTTCCTAGAGAACATATAACGTATTTGGTATACAAATGTCCCAAATCTTAATTTATTATTAATCTCTCTTTTTCTCTATTAAGTATGTAGACGTTACTGGATTTATTTGTGGTCCATTAATGAAAAGTTAAATACTTTGCCTGTCTAATTAAGGGAGATGCGTATAAATGAACTTGATGCAATTGCATGATATGTATGCATTGTCCTGGACGAGATGATTATGTTCTACTTTTTGGACTTTTTGAAAATTTTCACTGCGAACTTATGGGAGGCCATTCAGTACTTACATGTATAACAGTTTTTTCTGAAAATTTTATGCTCACATGATTTTCTCTCTTTCAACTGCACGAATGATGGATGTATTTGTTTCATACATGTTGTGAATGGCTTTATCCCACAAGAAATATTTCTTTCGCTCTTTTGAATTCGTGTAGCCATTACGTCTTTTTCATTTTTAGGAGAAGGTACATGTCCTCGTATATGTAGGTGTTAATTTAAAGGCTGCATTGCTGGTAGTTGAGCATTTGAACTTTAGGGCTTACACATATGAACAGAATCTGAGCTGTTCAATCCTTTAATTTGTGCTCTTTTGGATTTCATATTGACCCCTTTTTTCCTTTTTCATCAATAGCTACCCTAATCCATCATCATTTACATATGAGAGGCGTCTCTTTCGTCCTTTTGAATATGCTCTACAGCCTCCATTATGGTATAAGGAGGATCATATTGCTGTAAACAAGCCAGAATTACCTGGTGGGGTTGCGGATCTGAAGCAGTATGAAGGCCCTCAGTGTTTCGTCATTCCTGGAAATCATGGTTGGTTTTGCTTCATTATCAGTGTCTCCTCTGTTTTTGTTTATGTCATCTACTGCATGTTGCATTTTATATTTCGATTGATCTTGTGCTCATTTATGTCACAGCTTATATGCCTTCACATTTTCTTTTTTGACAGATTGGTTTGATGGGCTGCAGACATTTATGAGGTACATCTGTCACAAGAGCTGGTTAGGTGGATGGTTTATGCCTCAGAAGAAAAGCTATTTCGCCCTTCAGCTTCCCAAAGGGTGGTGGGTGTTTGGTCTTGACCTTGCTCTACATTGCGATATTGATGTGTACCAGTTCAAATTCTTTTCGGAACTGATAAAGGAGAAGGTACCATCTAAGTTCTGGTTGTCTATTGCTAGTTGGCACATAAAATTATCTGGAATATCGGTTGGTTTTTAACTTTATTGAAAGAAAAAGACAAATGAATTACATAAATTCTGAGGGACTAAATTGAAACAAATTTAGAAGTTATAAATATTATTTGCACTGAATTAAATGAAGTATGAAAGCTTGGGATTCTAGTACAAGCACTCAGTTAAATGAAGTATGAAAGATTGGGATTTTGGTACAAAATATAAAAATTAACATTAAAAGTTTTACATATTACTGTTGAGACTTACAACCGTACATTCATAATTAGATCTTAAAAGTTGGCTCTTACTAATGATCAAGTTGAGACTTTCAATTTGACATGTCTATTGCATATCTTTTAACTTAGTTACGATGATAAGAAGTTAACTCTTTCTTCTAAAAAGCGTATTAGTTGAAAAAACGAAGCGTTTTTTCTTTAAATTAATAGATTAAGGGCAAATAAGGAATTCGAGAAAATATGTAAGGGGCAAAATCGGAATTCAAAAGATATTCCCTCATTTGCTCTTTTATATGTTCGTGATGTGTGAACAGCAGGGCTTCTTCCTTCAGATTTTTGCCTATTAATTATACTTCTGTAATTAATACTATTTAACTGCTGAGCTAAGGAAAAGACAACTACTAGAAGGGCTATGAAAATGAAAGACAAGTTCTGGATTGCACAATAAGTAACAAAAGAAAGCCACACAAGTAATTCAGTCCATGAACATTGCACATCTATTAAAACCCGAACTATCTGTTAAAGAAGCAAGAGAATATCTGCCTGCAAAATGATATAGTTTTTTAACTAATTAAATTGTTGAGCACTTTGATTATCAACTTATCTTAATTGTTGATTGCAATAATTGTCGGTTTAAGATTTTTCTGTTAACGTAGCTCGTTTTGGGGGGTGCATATGATGAAAAAAGTATTGAGTTTCTGATGATGCCACAGATACAGAAAATGCACTTTTGTTTTCCAGTTCTATTTTATTCTTTTGATGCCACAGGCACAGAAAAATGCATGTTGTTCCTGCCTCACAAAAATTTATTCAATGTCTTGAATCCTGAAAAAGTGTTAGAATCTTTTAAATGTAAGAGGGCTATAAGCATCATGCAATTAGCATATACTGAGACAGTAGAGAAACAAACTCTTGATTTTGATTCTTTGGTTTTTTATTCGATGGAAAACACACTTGACATCCGTGAATATGTGGTGGGTTCATAGCCCGTCGGCTAAGAATGCTCCTATTTTTTGTTGCAGAATTGAGGAATTGAGGAATTGAGTAGGGTATTGATAATCTGATCATAATTATCTGTAAATTAAAGGAACAGTTAGTAATAGGTGTATGGTGTTTGAATGATAACCAAATGGAACATATTTGGAACTGAAATGAGAAAGGTGGCTTTGACGTATTACAATTTAGTGACTAAAAAGATGTATGATATACTATGTAATTGGAAGTGTAATGAGAAAGGTGGCTTTGAATGAAGAAGGTAAAGCAAAACATGGGGTAAAGGCAAAACAAAGAAGATAAAGCAAAAGATGCGACCTTGTGGGCGACCAAATTACCCTCACGTGGGGTAAAGGCGCAAGTACCACGGTCGAGTTCTTTTAACAGCTTCGAGATTTCGGTCAAACCAGGAGCATGTGAAGCAAATTTAAAATCGCCTTGGAGGCTAGTGACTAAGCGAAGAGTATCCGATTCAACTGAAGCGATAGAAAAGTTTCATTCCTTAGCAAAATTCAGCCCCAATCAAGTGGGCCATACCTTCAGCCTCTTCGACACGGGGTAAGCCAGCCACATTTTTTGCAAATAATCCCATAACTCTTCCCGCATCATCTCGCACAACGGCCCCAGCTGAAAAACATTACCTTTCTTCACTAATGCCAACATCAACGTTAAGTTTGAAACGTCCAGGGGCCGGGGTTTTCCATTTTTCCAAATTTTTCCTTGAGTTACAACCATTAAAAGCGTGCTTAGAATCTGCTTTTGTTGAGGCCAAAGCAATAGCCCAACTAGCCACAACCTCTGGCTGCATCTTCATATAGCATGCGGTTGTGTCCAAGCCAGATATGTCATGCCACGTAAAGTGCAAGTATGAGTGTATCCTCGTGACAAGAATTGGAAATCCCATGGATCACATCCCTAATATTCCTCCAACCTCTGTACCTTTTAATTTATTTGACAACCAATGAGAAAATGACAATTAGACTGGAGTCCAGTTTTCAGTCTAGATAAATAGCATTATTCTAAGTGAAATGTTGCTTCCCTTCACATGCTCTACCAAACTACGCTTAGTCGGGCGTAAGCCTCTAATTTTAGTATTGAACTGGCGTTAACTTTTCTCCATCATTTACCCGGATGGGTGAACATAAATTGATTTGTATAATTGTATAACTCAAGTAATTCAAGGATTACACACAATAGAGCCTTAGAGCTTGTTTGATTTAGTGATGGCAACGGGGCGGATTGGCCCCGCCCCGCCCCGCCCCGCCGCGCCACCCCTATTATTTCGGGTCGAGGCGGTCCGGGCAGGGGTACCTGCCTCGTTTAGATTTTTTTTTTAAAAGTATTTGGTGATGATTTTTGAGGTTCCCATGCTACCTAAAGTTAAAAACCTCCCTCAAAAAATTTTTTAAAATAAAATTTGGGGTTTTGTAAGTGTTTCTTCTTCTTTTTTTTTTAAAAAAAAAAAAACATTTAAACGGACCCGCCCCGACCTGCGACTCGATCCTTCTTGCCAACCCCCGGGGAGGCATTTTTTTGCCCCGTTCGGTTTGGGGCACCGCAGGTATTTGGACGGGTTGGGTTGAATTGCCATCCCTAGTTTGATTCTCATTATTTGTCCAAATGTAGGGAAATTATAATGAGGGGAGAAGTAGAACGTGTATTGAAAATGTAAAAAAGTGTGAAATATGTGGTTGTAATTGAGCAGTTGTCAAATCAAATATCAAATCAGTGGTAAGTAAAATTATAGAAAGTGTTTGACAACTCCTTGGACTAGAATCTGAATTATAATCTGCCACGTGGCATCATTTCATTGGTTTCACTTTTTTTCAAAAAGTTAAAAAGTAAAAGTCAAGCCATAATATTTTACTTTTTACAAAAAACAACCAATAAAATGATACTACGTGGCAGATTATAATCTAAATAAATAATCCAAGAGTTGCCAAACACTGGTAATTTGGGTAAATAATGAGAATTAAACAAGCTCTTAGTAAGCCAAAGAGGATTATCATCTTAATAAATAGTTTACATAATAGATATTTGATACTTTATCCAAGAAAATAAGGGATAGGTGGTGGAGGGGGTGGGGGTGGTAAGTAGGTGTTATGAAGTCAAGTCCCTATGCAACCATCTTCGACTCATTAATATGCTACCGTGGGTCCTAATTCTTGCAAATTAATATTTCCACTGAAGGAAACCTAATGGTACCTCATAAATCAAATTGTTATCATCTCTGCAGATAATGTTTGTTGCAATAAGACATTTAAAATAATACAAAGTTTCATATTTTTTAATTCCCCTTATCTTTTCTTCTGGTTTGTCTATTTCACACATTGTCCTCAATTCTTTTAAGACGATCGTTTATGAAGCGTTTCATCACTCTCTCAGGTTGGGGACCATGATTCTGTGATCATTATGACCCACGAACCTAACTGGCTTCTTGATTGGTACTGGAGTGACGTGACTGCGAAAAATGTATCGCATCTGATATGTGACCATTTAAAAGGAAGGTGTAAACTTCGTATCGCTGGGGACTTGCATCATTACATGCGTCATTCATATGTTCCATTGGAGAAGCCAGTATACGTGCAACATCTGCTTGTTAATGGGTGTGGTGGGGCTTTTTTGCACCCTACACATGTCTTTAGTAACTTTGATAATTTATATGGGACATCTTATGAAAGCATGGCTTCTTATCCTTCTTTTGAAGACTCGAGCAGGGTAAGTAAGATTTAATTTCAGCTAACTGCATCATATGTTTTCTTTTCTAGTATATTTGATGCTATTTTGTGGCAATTTAATGCAGATTGCTTTAGGCAATATATTGAAGTTCCGAAAGAAAAATTGGCAGTTCGATTTCATTGGTGGAATTATATATTTCATCTTAGCCTTTTCAATGTTTCCTCAGGTAAAACATTTTACTGGATTATTGGCATAGATTATTGGTGATTGATGGAGCATTATGATTGATAGCTCAAAAACAAATGATTAATTGGTTTCCCTTATCTAGTGTAAGCTAGATCACATCTTACAGGACAATACATTTTCGGGTCACTTGAAGAGTTTCTTTGGCACAGTATGGGATGCATTTCTTTATATGCTGGGATACTCGTATGTATCCTCTGTTGGTGCTCTCTTCTTGTTGGTTACTGCTTTCACGTTTGTACCTTCAAAAGTGTCTCGAAAGAGGAAAGTAATAATTGGGATTCTTCACGTCTCTGCACACCTGGCTGCAGCCTTGATTCTCATGTTGCTCCTGGAATTGGGTGTTGAGACATGTGTCAGGCACAAATTGTTGGGAACTTCAGGTGACATTATTTTTCCTTGCATTGTTAAGTGGAATAGTATTTGTAACTTGCAAAATTGCATAGAGTTTTTATTAAACTTAGAAAAATGTATGACATATGTTCTAGTTACGGATAGTAATAATGAATAATTTTTTACTGACACATTTAGTCCCACAACCATAAATAATTTTTTTTCTGCATTTCCTGGGAAAACAATATCTCCTCTGCTCTCTTCGACCAAATTATAATATTGTCTGCCCTCAACAGGCACATTATTAAGCGTTCTGGCGTTTGCTACAGGAAAATGGAATTCCTGTGTGATATATATTGTTAAGCACATTATTAAGTGTTCTGGCGGTCGCTACAGACTAATGGAATTTCTCTGTGATATACATTGTTAAAGTAAATTTATATTGGAGTAGTCCTGATTGTAAATTTTGCAATACTTATTTAAGATGTGGTTCATTTTACAAAAAATATGTTATTTTTTGATTATCTAGTTCTATTTAATTATTCTTGGATGGGGTTAAATCGAATTTAGAACTTGGAGGAGTGCTTTGAAGTCTAGAAAACTGAGGCATAATGCATACAAATGTTCTTTTATCAATAATAATGGTCATTGTAAAGGATCGTGTCTTCCACATAGTGTTTGAGATGTTAAAGGACAATATGTCCACAAGATTTAGCAGCAAAGATAAGGGCATTGAAATGAATGTGTAGCTATGATAGAATTGAAAACGTAAGAGTGTAGTTGAGGTGGAATCCGATTGATTAAGAGAAGGATAATTAGTTGGATGTGTTTTAAAAATCAGAGCTGATTTTTTCCAAGGGTATGGGAATTCCAACAGAAACAAATTAAAAGAGGAGAGAGAGAAGAATTACCTTGACATGTGGCTTGAAGGATCTAGCTGCATTTGATATTCGACATAAACTACCAGTGAACGGCAATAGCAGATTCTGGTAGCTGAAGCCAAATTTATTGGGAATAAGGAACTTACATTGTGCTGTAGTCCAATTACATGGGTTTTAAGGGTAGACATCTGGGCTTTCCCATCTTTTTGCTGCTCAGTCATTTCTTTCTGCTGAAAATTGTTCCCGCCCCCCCCACCCCCCCCCCCCAAAAAAAAAAAAAAAAAACCCCAAAACAAAAAACCCCCCA
>CAVNYN010213413.1:0-23142 GCA_963692815.1 Nyctanthes arbor-tristis
TTTTTTTATTTTTTAGATTTGTTCCCCAGAACATAAGGAACTTCTCATAACAAGTAGCAATATCTTAACTTGAACATTCTTAAGGTCCACCCGATATCCATGTCTTCTCTAATCCAGTATCACATTTAGTCTGGGTGTTCCTAAATTCTGGAATAGATAATGGAATTTTCAAATGCAGGATGCTGGTTTAGGTCTTCATGTTGCCTTAGGCATTGAGAAGTGCTCTCAGATATAGCCATTATTTCAGACCACAAGCTTGCCTTCTGCTTCACTCCAGTAAGTTTCATTTTCTTTGGTCTCTTGGATTCAACGTAGGATGTTCTTGTGTCAAACTAATTTCACTTGCTAACTCCAGATATGCCATTTTTAGGTTCATTACCTCAGGACAGCTGAACTCTCATTTGGAGAAAGTTCGAGATCATGCTAGGTTATCTCCAGTCCAGTTACTCATTTTCTATCTTTCTTTCTTTCTTTCTTTTCCCCCCCTTTGGATTTCCCAAACTTTGTTAGTGTTTTCAGCAGCTAGTTAGCGGCCTTTCTTCCATTGAGATAGTTTTTGTTTATTCAGAAACCACACATAACTTTGTATTATGCAATTCGACCGTTATCTTTAGCTGCAACATTCTAGTTTTCGTCCCTTGGGAAAATGTTCTGCTGAGTTTCTCAGTGAATCATTAGTAAGTTTAGGGATACTGTTTCACCTTTCCTAAATCTGTTTAGATAAATAATTGTGGCTTGACTATGGAGTAAGCTGTTATCTGTAACATTGTGTTCACAGAGTTCTCTGATTTCACAATGGCTGTAGCCTGTATGAGTAATTTATTCTTGAAGTGTTATATAAATGGAAAAGCTTCTGGAGAGATTTCTGAAGCATGATACTTAACATCACTTATAATGTGTCCTGAGTGTTATAATTGCACAAGTAAAATTGGTTTAATTTGTGCAAGAGTACGAACTTGATTTATTATGTTCTTCTTATTAGTTTCCTCCTAGTTGATTGGTACGCTAGATTAGAATGAATAAAAATTTCATTATAAAATTGCATGGATGGTAGAAGGTAGATGACGTTGGAAAGGATAAAAGAGGATAATCTTAATTAAATTTTACGTCAAAACAAAACCATCTACATTATTTATCTTATATCCAGTTTAATTCAATTTGTTTACTCCGCATTTTGTTGCTAAGAGAATTAATGAATATCCCTTTAATCCGCCCTAGTACCTTTACTTCTACCATTTATGTAATTTTGAACTAAATTTTTTTTATCTGGCTTAATCCGGTAAACCAAATGTGCCATAAATTTTTCATTGACTCCACATAATTAATTGAAGTAATATCTAAGAAACTATCAGTTGTAATATGTCACCAATCTTCAGTAATAAGATGGTAGTATGTTCAAAAAATTGATTGATTATTATTTATTAGTAGTCATTGGTGCGTTGTGCGTGACGCATACAAGGTAACCACCATTTTTTCTTATGGCTTTCTTCCAGGTAGTGGAGATTGTTGCATTGCACACCGTGTATTCTCTGGAATACTGCGATCTGATGTAATGTGTACATCCTGTGGTTTTACATCTACAACGTATGATCCATGTGTAGATATCTCATTGGACTTAGAAGCAAATCACGGTGGTTCTGCAAAACTGGCCTTTACAAAATCACGTCAGTCTTCCCATGATAATGCAGATTCCGACATCAATTCAAATGTATCCACTTTAATGGGGTGTCTGGATCGTTTCACTAGGCCTGAGAGATTAGGGTCAGAGCAAAAGTTCTTCTGTCAGCAATGCCAGGTGAGGCAAGAATCTCTTAAACAGATGTCAATAAGAAAGCTTCCTCTCGTTTATTGCTTTCACATCAAAAGATTTGAGCATTCTCATATCCGTAAAATGTCAAGAAAGATTGACCGCTATCTGCAATTCCCGTTTTCCTTGGACATGGCACCTTACCTTTCTTCATCCATCTTAAGAAGTAGATATGGGAACAGAATATTCTCTTTTGACCGAGATGAGCAAAATGTTGGTACTGACTTCTCTTCAGAGTTTGAGCTGTTTGCTGTAATAACTCATGCGGGTAATCTTGATGCTGGCCACTACGTAACTTTTCTGAGAGTAAATAACCAATGGTACAAGTGTGATGATGCCTGGATCACTCAGGTTAATGACAACATTGTAAGAGCTTCCCAAGGATACATGATATTTTACGTGCAAAGAACGCTTTACTATAGAGCAAGCCAAAGGAAGGGAGAAGCTGGACTGAGAGAGAACAGGTGAAACATTGTAGCCAGAAAGGTAAATTTGATATATAATTGTGGAATTAGTGATAAATGATTCTGTTGTGGAGTAAATTGTCTCCAATTGAGTAAATTGTCTTCAATTTTATGATTCACAATTCCTGAGTTTTATATTTTAATTCCAGATAACTGTACAAAACTGAGTTATAATGTCGGGTTTCCACCCTGAAAGTCTGACAATAACTCCGAGGTTGAAAATTTTAGTAATGAAAACTCAATAGTTGGATTTGTTCTCCTCCAACTTCAATCACTACAGGTGAATGGTTTGTACGAGTCCAAAGATGTATTGATTTTATCATTGCTGAAATTTTTTTGAGGGTGGTTATAAGGTATTTTCAAGCAATTCTATTACTAGAGATGGTCTTATGTGACATGTGGTGCATTACGACCATGTGGCGTGTTACATGGTTGTGGTTTCTTATGTGACATGTCTCGATGCATGTCATATGGTATCATATGGTACTATACTGCATGATGTTAGATCGAGACTAGGTATTTATTGGAGGAATTCCATTTTGTCTACATGCAGGTTTAATAACATGCATGTATATAGATGTGATACATCGTTAAGCTACAAGAACTTTACACTTGTAGTTTGGATGCATGCCATGTATGCACGCGTGCATAAGAACATGTATATGTGTACGCAAAATAAAATTTCTGATATTATTGACACGTAATTACATCAACAATTGTTCACTTCGAGGTCCACATGGCTTTGTAAATTCTTTATAAGAATATCGTCTACTGGGAACTGAACCCTGCACCTAGAGAGGGTTTCATGGATCCATCATAAGCTTTTTGGGGGCCTGGTACCACTGGGCAAACTTGTTGACGTTGGAAACAGAACATGATGTCCTAGTCAACCACTTTGGTACCTAAAGCATCGGGACGAGACATATACGAGATGACTTGTGCTATTTGAATAAAAATACATAAAAATTCTAATAAAATTGACACGTGACACAATTCTTTTTTTTAACATATCACGTCATTTTTGCATCAACATCAATAACTTATGACACGTCACTGTTGTCACTTTTCTTGTATTTTCTTTTGTCCATTTAGAATTTTCCATACGAGATTGGGTGTGATCTTGCATTCAGATCAGATAGCAAACTGGGAGAATGATGGTCTCCTTTTGGTCTCCTCGTCAATAACTTAGGTATCTAAAGCATCGGGACGAGACATAAATGAGATCCAATGCGATCTCGCGTTCAAATCTGATAGCAAGTTCAGATTCATTATATAGGTAATCTACCCTAATTTTTTCTTGAGTTATGCTATTTGAACGAAAGAACGTACAAAATTTAAACAAAATTGACACATGGCAAAATCTATTTTTAAACACTACTAAACAACGCGTGCTTTGTATATGTTTTTATAGTTTTGTTGATATTATTCAAATGGTGAATAAATAACTATAGTACAACTTCAAATGCAAAAATTTAATACGCAATTTTATTTACTCTGGTTATTTACGCAAGTTTTGAAGAACTCTAATTGTTGCAAGAAAAAAAAAACGACTAATAAAAAAACAATTCATTTTAGAAACGTGAGGGGGGAAAACTAAACAAAGAGTCCCTTATAAGAACTTTCTAAAAGTTTTGTTAAGAAACTTTCTTCCCACATAGCATATATGGATACATGCTATGTACATTTATAAAATACACATGACATGGGTTTGACATACACGATGCACGCTACATAGATGGAAAGTTTTCTAACAAACTTTTGGAAGTTTTTGAAATTTTCAACTAAACAAATGAGCTAATCTTTGGGACGATAGATATGTTCCAAATGCTTGAAGAATTATGCAGATTTATATTTGTTTTGATTTTTCACCTAAACTTCAATTCAAATGCGATTTGTGTTTAAATATAAAATTTAGAATAATAATATTTGTCTATATTAGACCAGTCCGGTCTAGTTTATATTTTCTCATATGATATTGAATATATGAATATATCCATGTATTTGTAATTACCCATCTATTTTCCAATGTAAAAATGTCACCTATACTAGAAACCATCGTCCAATTTAAGTAAAGAGCACTACTCATAAATTTATTGGTGGCTATTTTAATAAAAGAAATGTAAGTCTGCTCAATTTATTTTTAATCACAATATATGTAAAATAAAAAATTTATACCGTTAAATGCCACCAAACGTAGAAGTAAAACAATTATTTTTATTATCCAGATTTGAATTATAATTTCCCGGAAGTTTTGTTAAAAAATTTCCCCCATCTATGTGGGTACATAGATATATACCGCGTGTATTTTAAATCAGAGCCATGCATACTTCAAACCCACCGAGCATATGTCAATGTGTGTCAATGGGTGGAAAGTTTTTTAATGTGAAAAGTTCTTAAAAGGGCCTCACAATAACAAATATAAAATATGAATTAAATTAGAGTAATTTTCACTCTAGGTCCCCACCTTTCAACTCTATATCAATTTTATCCTCATTCTTTTTTTTTGCCCTATTGGACCACCAAAAAATCATTTATTATTGTATTATGTCTCGAACGTCACTTTTCGTCCGCCACCGTTCAATTTGCACCATTAATTCCTATCAAAATGAGTATTATTCCTTTTATTCTTTATTTCCACTATAGCTTCCCAACCTTTCAATTTTTATACAATTTTGTTCCCATTATTTTTTAGGCGTATAGGGCCTACAGACTTTCATATATTGTCGCGCTACATCCCTACTAACACCTTATGTCCCCAACTTTACGTACTAATGTTACCTTATATTAAAATTATCATCATACATTTAATTATTTAAATAAAAATAAAAATAAAAAACAATAAAAAATAAGAACTCTTCATATCCTATCCCATCTCACCCCAACGACAATTGCAACACCCCAACGACAATTGCAACACCCCAACTATTTTTGTAAATCCTTCCATATTATATTATGGAATAAATCGTTAATTGAATTTGAAAACTCTCCCAATGAATGAAACACGGGTGAACCAAAAATTCCAGATGTTCGATCACAAATTATTTTCATTAAAAATAAATGCATAAAGTAAATTTTGAGATATGTGTGTGTTGGTAATAAATTTAATTATAATTATAACGTCCCCAAAGATGATCTTACCCGAGAAAATTTATTTCATTATAAGATTTAACCTTATAAAATTCATATACATCAAGTTACTTAAAATCAAGAGTAGAAGACAAACGAGAATTATTTATACAAAATCTACGTTACTATTGTAAAGTAATAATACATTATTAACTTAAAATAGCCATACCCTTTATAGATTTACCTCGTGGTTGACTCATGCACCACGGTTAAAGACCAGTACACAATTACTCGGTTATCTTAGAGTTGCCACTGACCTCGTCACTTGCCTTTTAACACATACAATGTAAAACTATAAAAGCTAACGCTCAGCAATTAACGGCTTTCATTATCATTATATGTATGATGTCAATCAAATGATAACGATGACGTCACACACTAAGCATGCAAGGCCCTCCAACTCTCATAGAGTATATTGTACGAGCTCAATATCAATAAGGCCAAATGAAATACGCACGTATCGACGTGAGTCCATCGCCAAGGAGTCACTTCTAGTACAAAATACAACCTAGAAATAATAGGCTTGGCCTATTGCCGTCGAGCCCCCAAACACTCACTTATTGGTGCCCCAAGTGGTATATATACCTAGATAGCTATGCTGTTGAGCCCTAAACACTCACTTGAAAGAACAACCCAAATGGTATATCTACACAGACATCAAATAAAGTACGATATCACTATACATGGTTCACACAACCACCATTGGCTCACAAGCCAATCTTCTTCACGCTACATGCATATTCTCATATTTAATATTAAGCACAATGAGTGCATATGACAAGTATCACAATGTGCTCAATAGTATAATCTTAGTCAAATCATATATACTATGCCCAATATTCTCAAGTATCTCTAATCAAAGATTACATTGATATATTCAAATAGTATCATAGAATCATCATGTGTTGCAATCTTTCCAATCATGGGGCATGACTAATGAATATCATGTTATCACATTCGAGCATATAGTACTATTGTTTTGCATTGTAGTTGAACTATTACTTACCTCCGTCCATACCTATTGCAAACTTTTCATTCATGCTTGTCGAAACTACCCTCAATATCACCTCTAATTTATTATGTCTATTGAAACTTGTTGAATAAAGAATCCAACGTCTTTTATGTATCTCAATTCCGAGCTCTGCACAAAAAGTGATGTACATTTCCGTCTGATGCACAAAAGTGCCAAAAATTGGGGACGGTTGGTCCCTATTAAAGAGGGTGGCCAACCCCCAAAAAAGGGATTGGCTAGACCCCGTGGCAGCCCTCCAGAGGGTGGCTGGCCACTCCTCTTCCTTTTATCTTGGGGCTAAACGCCCCAAGAAATGGGGTGGCTGGCCCCCATGGCTAGCTCTCTTCCTCCCAAAAGAAACGAAAAAGGAGTTTGCTTGATTTTCCTCCTTTTTCCCCTTTTAGTTCACTATCCCCTAACCCCTATTTATAGAAATTTCTAGGGGCTTGTTTCAAAATTTTTAATTAATGTTTAATCCTTAAATTTTCTTATTCATTTTTCTTAATCCCTTAATTTAAGTAAATTCTCATGAATGCCCGATTACATATGGTATAGAAAAATTCTACGGGCTCATATAAAAGACCACAATCTTATAGCGATTTCTAAAATTCTAAACCCAATATTTATAATTCCATAAACATATTAACTTGTCACGTAACATCACAGAAATTATATGAAATATTACTTTTTTAAATTTTGGGGCGTTACAACAGTAGCTGGAACTAGTGATCACAAAAAACATTATCTATACCAAACTTGATGGATACCTAATCTGGGTACAAAAAGTTGTTGATATGAAAATGGGTGCAACAGATTAGATCAGATTTTTTGATGTCTCATAGATCACGTAGCGAATACAGATCAGAATGTATCCACAAAAGACTTTTAATTTACAAAAAATGAAGCCGAACCTTAATACCCTAATTCTAATTCTCTGTGTGTGTGATCATTATCACGATGCGCATCGGTATGATTTTGATCCTTCACTTACATATTGTATTTACGGGTGACACGAATGAACCCACTCTACATTTGCTCGGCTTCCTTTTGCTACCGCTGGAATATAGTGATGCCATTTCCAGAACTTATTGCCGGAGTGATGCCATTTTCGACAACAAAAGTGATAGGGGAGAATTCTCTTTTTCACAAATTTTTTGGAGCCCTAGCATTCACCTTGCGATCCAGAATTGATGGATCAGATCGGATTGGAATGGATAACAGATTGAAGCAAAACAGGGTGATAATCACATAGAGAGATAAGAAATTAGAATTAGAATATTAGGGTCCAATCTGATTTTTTATAAATCCAAAATTAGCTTTTTTGGGCAAATCTACCTTGACCCGTATATGTCGCATGATCTATGGTAGATCATGAAACCCAATCTGATTCGTCCTACCAATATTTAAATTGGTAAATTTCTTCAACAATTGGATATCCATTGAGACCATATAGATCGAGTTTTATTGTTATCATTATTTCAGACTTTTTATTATTGGATTGTGTTGGGCCGGGTTAGAGGGGTGAACTTTTTATTATCTATTGTTATCTATTTTTTATTTATAGAATTAATGTTATAATAGTAATTTTAATAGGTATTAATATATAAATTAAAATGTTGGGTTCTTTCAAAAAAATATGTTGGTTAAGGAAAGTGTTAATAGGGATATAACGCGACAATAGATGAAAGGTCGGGGTCCTATAAGCTGGAAAAAAGGATGGGGACAAGGATGTATAGAAATTGAAAGATTGGGGACTTTTAGCGGAAATAAAAAATCAACAGTATAATAGTCATTTTAATGGGGGTTAATGGTAAAAATTGAAAAGATGGGAACAAAAAGTGATAATGGTAAATGAAAGGTTGACGGCCTAGAAGGCCCAAAAGAGAAAGAATACGGACTATGAAGGGTTTGCCAAAGAAACGCGGTTTTAAGACATGTAGGTCCGAATGCAAGTATAAAACTCGTGGGTTGGCAGTGTGTTTGTTTCTCTCCTTGTTCGAGCTTTGAAGATTAATTATCGCGGAATGCTTGGCTCGAAATCTTGGTTTTTAACCTACAAGAGAGAATACATATATATAGGCAAGATTTTGAATTCTTGTACAAGACAAGAAATAAACTTACCATATACATGTAGGAAACAAAGATAAGGAAAGTAGAATGTTAGTTAACCTTAAATACAAAACTTTCCTAATCCTATTAGAACTTAACATGCATAAATATTAACCTAGTTAAATAAGGTATGTAGAAGACTACTCAAACTAGGAAACTTAATAGTTGCATGTATTCAAAATATCTTGGTGCCTAAGAAAGTAATACACACGCAAAATTCTTTCTTTTTGACCAAGACATACAAATTTGCATGGAACAAGAAATATCTCACGTAAACAAGTCATGCAAAATATGTAACAAAATTTTGACGCTTAAAATAAAAAATTAGGAATGCCAACACACATGTAATTTTATACTAACAATCTCCCCCTTTGGCTTTTTTAATTTTTCAAAACCTTAGTAGCACAAATATCAAAAATTTTGAAAGGGCAAAATATATAAACAGTTAAGCAAGAATTACTTCTTCCCCTTAATCAATGAATTCCCCCTAAGATATATCCGCTCCCCCTCAACAAATGATCGCAAAACAAAATAGAATTAAGAGAGTTATATCCTGATCAGCTACTATACTTCCTCCCCCTTTTTGATAAAGGAGAAAAGTCAAACAAAGAATGTTTTGAAGACGGTTTCTTGCCTTTCTCAACTGCTTCAGATTTACTTACCACAAAAGATAGACAGACACTGCTTGATTTATCAATTAAATTTCAAGACGCATCTGGGTCAAATGCACACAAAAAAAGATATGCAATATAAAGAAATTAATTTCAGTTGAGATTATGTACTGAATACTTTCCAAAATACATGTAGAAGATCACACCATGAATTATTCAGTCAACAGAACCGTTTTTAATGGAAGAGTTTTTAATGAATTTGTTTTTCTTTATTCTTTTTATATGGTCAATCCTGACACCACATTGCACCTTATGAGGGCCTGACTTATTAATCCTTATGAGTGATGCACAAGAAAACCGATTATCATCTAAACAACTCTTTTAAAAAGAATACAACTTTTAAGTCTTCGGCTTGCTTGACTTTTTCTATAATTTTGAGCATTGTCTTCTGAGGGTAAAGGTAGCTGCACGTACGGAAAGACTTGGTTGACTGGTAGCTTTTGCCCTTACTAACTCTGCCCCTTAGACATTATTAGTCGTATGTAGGGCCGAAGAGTGTAGATACTGACCATAGGTCTACATCAAAATTATGACCCTCAATTAGTAGCCTCTTATAGTGCAAAGCAGGCATGACGTATTCCACTCATTGTTTTCAGCAGTTTATCATTATGGAATAAGGAAAACAAGTTTTGACTGATCTCTTCAAGACTCGTCCTCCTCCAAGTATCTCAGTGATATCCTGCACACATATATAGTTATTTGATCAATATGAATATGAATGACACACAAATCACAAAATAATGCAAAAATTAAACTCTTCTGCTTTTGTGAATTTTTCTCATGTAGCAAATTTTTTTTGATAGCTCATATGCAAGACTATTAATGCAAATATTTCAGCTCTAGCAGTGTCAATAGCGATGCTAAGTAAGCCTTTGAGTTGATACTCAGTTTGAACAAGTAGCAAAGTAACCATAAAACTGTTCAACTACTTAACAAAATAAGTGATAGTGCTGTAGATCATGCACAAGTGTTGAACAAGCTATTCATAGAATTTGCCCTAGGTCACATCAAAACACAATAATAAGGGTAAGAATAAGTTACTCCCTGTACTGGAAATAGAGATGAAATTCATTCTCAAGTCATCCCTGATTTGTGTTATTTTCTTATTCAAATATCAGGATCTATTTAACTCAGACATGATGCATCTCCCTCTGGTTCTGTTTTCTTCTGTAGATGTTGCAGCATCAGATTTTACCAGATATGTCTAGTTTCCTTACTCTCCCTTAGTCATGACCTGATCAGCTTTTTCTTCATGAGATAAAGCTTCTGCAAATATACTAAACTCAACCTCCAAGATCAAATTGTATCAATGAAGTTTATTTGGGAGTTTCAGGGGTAAAACATCAAAGAAATTAAAACATTAAAATGCAAAAACTAAAATGCACACGGATTTTTTTTTTAAATATGAAAACACAAGTAAAGCACAAATAAATTAAACATCATCATGTTCTTAGTCTTGTGATTCATAGGGTATACAAGCTCAATAGGAAGCAAATAGGCACATAATATGAAGAATGAGTATAATGCTACCCATGGTGATTTTTAGTCATATTCATAAAATTTGAAAATTTAGACTTCACAAGACAATGATGACCACAACAAGAATGAGTATGAGATGAGTGGTACTTACCTGAAGTCTTATGTGTTTGTGATGTATAAGACTTTCTTTGTCCAAATTGAGTTATTCTCATCTCAGTTTGACCTGCTTCATGAAATCTAGTTCCAAGTACTGTATGCCTCGTTGTCACATTTTGAGCTCTAATGTTAGATCTACCTTTCTGGTTTTGGTTCAGTTTTCTGGTCTGTGCAGATATGTCTATTCTGATTCAGGGTCCTGCAGACGTGTCCTAGAGACAATTTTGTTAGGCAAAACCTATGTATGATGTACAACTGTAGTACCTTCAAATTTGCCACGTGTTAGTTGAGACTTCGTCTTGGTTGTAGGCATAGTAGAAGAAGTAGAAGCACTTTTGATTGAAGACTTGACAGAATTATCTACACAAGTTTGATTAGAGCTCTGAGCTGATTTCACAGATGTAGCAGATTGGTATTTGGTATTTTTCTTCTGCTTTGGTAAACTGTTCTTCTGGACAGTTCTGTTCAAAGAGGGTCCAGATGTATCCTGCTTGGTTCCAAAATTCTGCTTTTTCACTATAGGTTCTTTTTGAAAGTTTTCCCCTAATGCTTTCACAAAAACTATCTATTGGACAACTTTGCATTTTTCTTCATATCCTAGTCCAGATCTGTCTCCTAAAGGTCTTCCAGTTTTCCTTATTCAGTCTTACAGCTCTAATGGTAAGTTCTTTGACTCTTTCCTTTGAATTATTCAAGTCCTCATTGAGTTTTGTTCAGTTGATCCTTTTTTTCTTGTAATAGTCTTTAGAGAGTCAATATTGTTTGTTCACTTCCACCTTTCTCATCTCTCAGAGTCAGGTCAATAGCTTCAAAAGTTGCAATTTCTCTCTTGTTCAGCTGTCAATTTTTTCCTCATAGCAATACAGTCTGAACAACCACCAGCATGTCCTTCAGATTCTAGATTTTGAGAGCCTGAGCAGGATGTATCTGGATCATCTGTTGGATAGACAGTTCCTGTAATAAAGTTATTAACAGAGTTATGCCTTGATTGAATCTGAGCAGTTAACATGATTACCTGACTATCTGAGGTATGATAATCAGTTTTAGATTCAGATATGTCTTCGTCATCCTCATATAGCTTAAATCTTTCATTCGATTGAGTTTCAGATGTGTCCTGCTTGCTTATGTTAAATACATCATCCAGCTTGTTTCTGTCTGAGTAGGATATGTCAGTTTCTTCTAATGGTTGAGTAGATTTTGCAGCGAAACATTTCAAAGGGTTATTTCTTTTATTAATAGAAGTAGTTAAACTCATTACCTGATTTCCAGAAATATCTGAGCCAAACATATCCTCTTCATCTTCATTGGAGAAAATTTTCTTGGAATGTTTCTTTTGAGATTTCTTTATGGTGTTAGCACATTCATAAGAAATATGGCCAAATCCTTCACCTAACTGCATTGCATTAGACTGACAGATTGACTTTTGAGATTTTTTTTCTTTTCTTCGTTTTCTAGAGCTTCTTGAATTGTTTTAAAAGAAGTCCTCTTCGTCATCAATGTCATTACTCTTTAAATCATCTTCAGATTTTCTTGCATTGAATGAATTTTTTGCCTCTTTGTCCTTCTTCCACTTAATGAGATTTAGCTCATATGTCATAAATGAGCCAACCAATTCTTCAATTTTGATACTTTCTACATACTTGCTTTCTTCAATTGCTGTGATCTTGCTATGGAATTTATTTGGCAAGGATCTAAGTATCTTTTTAACAATTTCTTGTCAGAATACTTCTTTTCAAGTGCATGTACAGTGTTTGTGATCTCACTTAGTCTTCCATAAAAGTCTTTGAACTCTTCATCATCCTGTATCATTAATTTTTCAAACTCTGAAGCAAGCATCTAAAGTTTTGAAGATTTGATAGAAGTTGTTCCTTCATTAGCAATTTACAATATGTCCCATACCTCTTTAGCTGTCCTGCAAGAAGAAATTAACCAGCACTGGTTTGTATCAATAAAAGAAAATATCGCATTTAAAGCTTTTGAATTCTGTCCAGAATTAGTTAATTCAGTTCTATTAAATGTATCTCTAGGTTTAGCAACAACAACACCTTCTTGATTGATAGTGGGTACAGTGTAACCTTTTAAAATAGATAGCCATGTATGTTCATTAATAGATAGAATATATATCTCCATCCTAATCTTCCAGAATGCATAATTTGAACCATTAAGTATAGGAGGAAGAAAAGACGCACTAACTAATCCATGTCTAGGTAACCGGATCTCACTAATAACTTAAGTGAACCACTCTGATACCAAATGTTGAAAAATGAGTCACCTAGACCTACTTAAATAGTAATGAATTAATCCACAATCAGTCAGATAAGGTACGGCAGGATATATCTAGATCGAGTCAGATATATAATTAGCGTAAGCAAGGCAAGATAGATCTTGGTCCTTAAAACATGAACAGCAATGCGTAATCTAGTGTAGAAAATTAAACACAGAATCAACATTAAACACAGAATCAACACCATAATTGTTGATGCAGAAACCAAAAATGGGAAAAATGGGCCATAGGACAAATAATCCACTAACACAGATAAGAGTTTAGTACAACTTGAAAGACTTAGTGATATCGCAAGATACACTAAACATTCAAAAGGAAAAACTTAGAAAAGAAACTCCCTTCTTTACGCCTTTTGACATGTGGCAACGTGCGCTGCTCTTGTCCTCTCGCTATCGCGCTCACACGGGAACGTACATTAAGCTTCCTAGAATCCACTTGGACTCATCATAGGAAACAAGACCTCCTAATCCTCTTCAATCTTGTGTGAATCGTCCCTCACACATATATGATCTTCAATCAATGCACTATGAAGGGTTTGCCAAAGAAACACGGTTTTAAGACATGTAGGTCCGAATGCAAGTATAAAACTCGCGGGTTGGCAGTGTGTTTGTTTCTCTCTTTGATCGAGCTTTGAAGAATAATTATGGCGGAATTCTTGGCTCGAAATCTTAGTTTTTAACCTACCAGAGAGAATACATATATATAGGCAAGACTTTGAATTCTTGTACAAGCAGACAAGAAATAAACTTGCCATATACATGTAGGAAATAAAGATATGGAAAGTAGAATGTTAGTTAATCTTAGATACAAAACTTTCCTAATCCTATTAGAACTTAATAAGTTTATTTTATATATAGTTTGTACTTTCCTGTATAGGAGTTTGATTTCTTATAGTCCACTGTATAGGGGTTTGTATTATTGATTTCTGTACTCTTGTTTTAGAAGGATATATATCTATATGCGCTTGTACTGCCATGATGCGAATTGTAATTGTACTTCAAAGAAAAAGTCACAAAATACTATAATTTTTAATTTCTATAGTCATTTAACTTTTTAATAATCAATGATCTAATATGTGTATTTTCAAAAAAAATGACAAAATGCTATGACTTTGGGACTTTCTAATTTTTATATGTGACTTTTTAATTAATCGATTATTTAACAAGTATTTTTTGAAAAAAAATCACAAAATGTTATAACTTTGTGGCTTTTTAATTTTTATATCTAGTTTTTGAATTAATCGATTATGCAATACATGCATTGAACAAATCACAAAATGTTATAACTTTGTGACTTTTTTAGTTTTATGTGTAACTTTATAATCAATCAATTACTCAATAAATGCATTTTTAAAAAGTCGCAAAATACTATAATTTTGTGACCTTTTAATTTCTGTATGTAACTTTCAAATTAATAAATTATTCAGCGTATTTGAAAAAATCACAAAATGTTATAATTTTGTGACTTTTTAATTTCTATGCATAACTTTATAATTAATTGATTACTCAATAAGTTCATTTTTATAAAAAGTCACAAAAACTATAACTTTGTAACTTTTTAGTTTCTACATTTATTTAACTTTTTAATAATCAATTATCTAATACATGTATTCTCAAAAAGTCACAAAATGTATGACATTGTGACTTTTTAATTTTTATATGCGACTTTTAATTAATCGATTATTCAGTACATGCATTTTTAAAAAAATCACAATCCTTTCCCCAAAAAAAAATCACAAAGTGCTATAACTTCGTGAGTCGGAAGAGCGTCTAAATTTTTATAAGCAACTTTTTAGCTAATCGATTATTCAATATATGCCTATTTAAAAAGTCGCAAAATCCTATAATTTTGTGACTTTTTAATTTCTACATTTATTTGACTTTTTAATAATCGATTATATGTCTAATACATGTATTTTCAAAAAATCACAAAATGTATGACCTTGTGTCTTTTTAATTTTTATATGTGACTTTTAATTAATCGATTATTCAATTCATGTATTTTTTTAAAAATGACAAAGTGCTATACCATTTTGAATTTTTAATTTTTATATGTAACTTTTTAGTTAATCGATTATTCAATACATGCCTATTTAAAAAGTCGCAAAATGCTATAACCTTGTGACTTTTTAATTTCTATATGTAACCTTCGAATTGATCAATTATTATTCAATACATGCATTGAGAAAAATCTCAAAATGTTATAATTTTGTGACTTTTTAATTTCTATACATAACTTCATAATTGATCGGATTACTCAATAAATGCATTTTTAATAACTTTGTGACTTTTTAATTCTCTTCCGATCTATTTAACTTTTTAATGACCAATTATTGAATACATGTATTTTCAAAAAGTCACAAAATGTATGACTTTGTGACTTTTAAATAATCGATTATCCAATACATGTATTTTTGAAAAATAAAATCTCAAAGTGCTATAACTTTGTGAATTTTTAATTTTTATACGTAAATTTTTAATTAATCGACTATTCAATACATGCCTATTTAAAAAGTCACAAAATGCTAAAACTTTGTGACTTTTTAATTTCTATGTGTAACCTTTGAAGTAATCAATTATTCACACATGCATTGAAACATCTACAAAATGTTGTAAGTGACTTTTTAGTTTCTATACGTAACTTTTTAATTAATCAATTATTAATTAATGCAGTTTTAAAACCTCACAAAATACTATAATTTTGTGACTTTTTAATTAATCAGTTATTCAATACTCTATTTTTCAAAAGTCACAAAAAGCTATCACTTGGTAACTTTTAAATTTCTATGTATTGTAAATTTTTAATTCATTAATTATTCAATTTTTTTAAAAGTTACAAAATACTATGCTTTGTGGCGTTTTAATTCTTATATGTGATTTTTTAATTAGTGTAATTTTTTTCTAATTGACCGTAAATTAAATGCATTTTGTAACTAAAAAAGGCAACATATAGAAAAATGAAGAATTAAATGTGATTTTTAGATTATAAACGTTAACTTGAGTATGACTCATGTTCAAGAATAACCAAATAAGTGTAAGAAATTAGTTAACCAAAATAAAATAAAATAAGAGGAAGAAAAACGGTGGAGTTTGGAACGAGAATAAAGGAGACAATTAAAGGCGCTAATTTGGCCCAACAGGAAAGAGATCAATGGAAAGGCAAGGAAACATTCAAATTGCACCGTAAATTTATCGTAACTAATTTCGCTTATATTTTTTGCCGTAATTTTCAATTATTTTTAATAAAAACAGTGTTTTGTCTAATTAATCCTTAAAGATAGGCTTTGATCACTAGTTTTGGTTAACCATTTACTTAATTTTACTGGTTTTTGTTTATTTTTAGATTAAACCTGATTTCAAACAATTGGAGAGGAAAAGAAGGAAAAATGGGTAATTTTGTCGCGCCCGCACATAATTCTTATAACTTCTAGTGTTTATGTCATTTGATAAATTAATAATAAATAAATAACCCGATAAAATTTTTGTCATCCAATTAAAATAGAAGTACAAACATTATGGCTTACTAAAAGCATTAATTCAAGAATGTGACCACAACTTGAATTCACTTTCATTCCAAAGTTTAGGTAAAGGAACATATTTATAGTGTAGTTTAGTTACAGAGATTTTAAGTCTGTAGTCATCAAGACTACATTTCAGTTAAGTAATTAATTAGGAAGCGAGTGTAGATACTACAATTTTATTTACTGTTAAGACTACTTAGAAAACCGAGACATTTTATGGAATTACTTCTTGGTTAGACTAGTTGTACAAAAATATAAAGTTACTGAGACATCATTTCTTCTCATTTCCTTTTGATAAAGAATAATTAGTAAATATAAAGTAGAACTCAACTTTATTTAAAGTATCTAAATCCATAACCTTGTTAATATCATATTAGAAAGAAAATACATAGAGATAAAATTTTTCTTTTTACAAACATAATTATACTAGAAGATTTTACTTTAGAATATCCCAATTTTCACACTTATTATATCTTCATAATGATTATTGTTCAGAACCCCAAAGGTCCGTTTCCCAGTGACGTACAAATAATTGCCATCCTCCGGAGACACCATCCAAAAGCTTGAGTTATCTTTGTAGACTTTTCTTTACAATACCTACCATTGGTAAAATGGAAAGGGTGAACCAAAGGTCCAGTGAGCAATATTTACACATGCAACATGATTTTTAAAAACATGATATAGTTTGAAAAGTTTCTTTTTCTTTTGTAAAACATGACATGACTTTTGGGCCCTGATTGCACTTGTTGATCTTACCCATAGCGCTCATCATAATCATAACATGAATAACATGAATTGGATATACAAAAACTTGTAACATGCTCATGCACTTGTAAGCATGATATGCGCGTAAACTTGTACATACCGTACATGACACTCCCGGTACAAAAATGACATGTGAATCCGATTTCAGCATAGCTTAACTTGACTTGTAGAGGTAAGATACAACTAGTGCAATCCATGAAAAATTTTTCATGCTCGTGATGTACTTGTAATGACAACATCTTAAATATGACATGACTTCTAATGTCATAACACTTCTTGTACTTCTCATGAACTAGTAATAACATCATCTTATACATGTCATATACAACATCTCATATCAAAGTATTATAATCATTTCACTTTATAAAATATTGCATAAAAGTGCACAATTCATAATTTAAAAGACATAAAAAGATATAATGCTTCAAACCACATAAAAGAACACATAAGAAAGTATAAACATCAATAATATTACACATAAAAGAAATAATCTTTCAAAACACATAAAAGAGCACATAAATGGGTGTTAACATCACTCACAGTTACCACTTGGTCGCCCTTTACAACCTACAATCAAAAGTATATTCATCTTCAACAAACTTGCATTCTGCTCCGTCAGGTATCAAGACTTGGATTAATTAGGTGTTGAGACTTAATCCCGTTTCAGTTTTCCACTTGCGGGTTTTAAGTATATTTTAGTTTATTTCATGACTAAACTCTAGTTTCTCTTTTCTTTAAGATGAGTCCTCATAATACTTCAATGGATATGATAATTTCTTGAATTCTAACCTCAATTGGGGTGACCTCAAAGTAATTATTTCATTTTCTCAATTTAATTTCCTTCTTATTTTTTCTCTACTACTCCTCCTTGTATTTTATTCTTGTATAGTATGTGTGTTTGCATATCTATACTTAGGTGGTGAAAATATTAAGAAAAGTGGAGAGAGTTTGAGAGAGAAGAAAACTTGTGATCAAGAGATGTAGAAGAGAGATTGGAGAGCTGCACTTATAATGAAAATTTCCTCTCTATTTATAGGAAATACCTCCAATGCCATGTTTCCAAGTGTCATTCTTAAATTGGTCATCGTTAATACATCTTTGCCCATAGAATTTCATTTCAAAACCATTTGCTCGAAACCATGTGCTCCAAACCATGTGCTTGTGCTTAATTAATTTGAAATCTCATTTGAAATCCATTAAATTAAATTAAATTCTCACTTGAGGTCCACAATTATGTATAATTCCATTTCTTAAGGCTTCTTTTTACAATTTATTTGGGTTGTGAAATGACTTCTCTTTAACATACTTAATACATCACTATGAAGCTTTCAATACCCATTTTCATGTGGACCTAATAAAACTGAAATCCAAATCTTATAGGAAAAGTTATTAATAATCAAAGTAGGGGTCTCTAACATAGTTTCAGGATTTCGTCATTCCCGGAAGCCATTTTCATAAATTATTTTATGATGATCTATTAATTAAAATGACAATTGGTTAGATCCTTCTTAAAGTAGACTTGTAAGGCTCCAAATTTGGTTTAGTATTCATCTTTAAATTCTCATGAGGTCTCAGTGAAATTCAATCTAGAAAAACGCCACTCAACTTATCTTATATGTTGGTAAGGTCTCGAGCACTACGGACCTCGAAGTGTCAAGACCTGATTTCCAGCTTATACTTTTCATTTAGAAAAGTAGCCAACTGTCAACACCTAAAAAATTAATATGCAGAGACCTGAACCATTTTATCAAGATTTGAACTTTTATTATTTCTTCTTCCTCCATTTTCTTCATTCTATAATTAATGATCATTTATTACAACATGTTACATCATGATTTTGACTGGGTCGTTACATATTTTACCAACATTTGGAAATCATTAAGGCAAGAATTTCATGTCAAAGACTTGAAGGACTTACTAGCAATTATTGGTTGAAAAGTTAAATTCAACAAAGGAAACTAGTTGGGGTGTTCATGTGAGTTTCTTGGAGAAAGTTGGACCCAATTGGAATTACAATATATAAAAGGAACACAAAAACAAAAATAAGGAAAGAGGGGCGTCCGTGATGGAGAGCTAAGATATGTAGAAGTATAAACGAAAAGAGGTCCGAGGCATGCCTAAAAGCCGGGAGGAAAACAAAAGAAATTCTGGGATGTGCGGTGGAAGGAAAAAGAAACAAGAAGGAATTTATCATGAATTCGTCTGCTTCGAGTTTTGAATTTCAATCTTTAATGTTGTTTTCTTTTCCCATATGCTAGGCTAGACTGTTTTGTGCTAAGAATTGCATTGAAACCATTGTTGATCATAAGTTTGTAATAAATTACTCATTTTTATTATTTGCTATTGGGTTATCAAGAAACCTACAAAATCCTTCAAATTGTATTTGATTAAATCCAGGTATTGTAGAAATTTCCTCATCCCCATCCCCAAGAATTTTGAATTTCCCATTAATAAAAAAATCCCATTATTGGTCCGTTCTTCATCGAATTAGATAGATGACCTAGCAATAATGGAATTTAACATGAAATTTTATCCAACTCCATATTTGTATATAGAATGTATGAACTACGTATGAAGGGAGGAATAAAGAGAATTTTCTACTTAAATGAAATTGGAATTTGAAACAGATCCAAATGGCAAGGAATTGAGAAAACATTCTTAGAAGCAGAATTCTGCTACGTAGACTTATTGCTTATATGTCTATTTTAATGCTTGATAGTCATTAATTCGTGTTTCTTATTTATATTACTTTCAAGAGATTCGACATAAATTAGAACATATAATAAACAACATATCATACTATATTGATTGTCTATTTCAATATGCCGTGCCTGAGATTTTGGGGCCTGACTTGAAACTTAAAAAATAAGCTCCTAAATTGTAGTATACATATTCAAATCTTATTTTCTTTTTCTTTAATGGAAAATTTTGTTTTTCATATAAAATGTAAAAATACGCAAAATAATTACCTTTTGTTTAAAGGTAAAATAATATATAAGTGCCTGAGATTTTAGGGCCTGATTCGAAACTTAAAAAATGAGCCCCTAAATTGTAGTATACATATTCAAATCTTATTTACTTTTTCTTTGATGGAAAATTTTGTTTTTAATATAGATTGATGAAATATACGCAAATAGACATATGAAATATGAAATAATATCTTTGTTAAGATATATTGCAATGTTTAATTTAATTGCGAAAAGGAAAGTAAAATAAATTAATCTTATAGACTAAAAATAATTTTTAATAAAAAAGTAAAGACAAGAATTTTAATAAAAAAATTAAAGGTGATGGATAGATATGAGGATTCGAACCACGTCGGGATGAAAAATTTTGTAGAGGCCCAACAATGGAACCACAGATTGAATCACGGTACAACTTCCAGGGGATCTAACATAAATATTCTTGTCAATTTTGGGCTCCCAATATTTCCAAAAGTTTTGGCCCTCAGCCTCTTGGCCATTGCCTCAGGTCAGTGTAGGGACCAGAAATTTTATAAATGAAAATGTAAATCCTTACAAAATTTACTAAGTTAAGCAGCATCGCTACCATCTTTTTGTGTATTATTTATTTATGCAAGATATTAGTCACAGAAATAATTTAATGTCTTGCGCCCGTCAAGCTCAAGGTAAAATGAATTTTAAAAGCTAAAAGCGAAAATCAAAATTTAGTTAGCTCATTTGGGAGTCGAGAATTGTTGACATGAACCCATTTTATTAAAGTTAAGAGATGTTAGTCTAAGTAAAAGATTCTAGCCGGTTTTAATTTTGCATCATTCATGTTAAGAGGTAGTGATGGTTATTGGTGGATACCCTCCTCAGCATTGGTGAAGTCACTGACATTACCTGGGAGCAATTCTGTATCACGTGCCTTAGTAGATATTTTTCATCGAAGGCCAAAAATCAAAAAATTAAACGAGTTTACTCAATTCCAAAAATGTTCTATGTCTATGAATGATTATGTCAAAATGTTCAAGGAGCTTTCTCTCTTCGAAACCTATATAGTTGGAACCCCTGAACTTAATATCGATCAATTCATTGAAGGTCTAAGGCTAGAATTGGAACAAGATGTTCAAATGGCTAGAATTTCAAATATGACCCTTTCAGAAGTGATAGACAGAGCTTTGATTGTAGAATAAACGGAGTTGAAAATTATAAAGGCAGGAGAAAATAGAGCTCAAAGTTCTCGAGGGTTTCAAGCAAATCGTAACTAGAATAATTAAGGGAAAAAGTGGACAACAACAATAAGAGCAAGCACTTCCAGAAAAATGATTCAAAGGCTCCACCCCTAGCAAAGAAGAATAACATTAGAACTAGAGCAAAAGCGCCTACTCATTCAACAAGTCAAAATTGTAAAAAATGACATACTGGACCGTGCCAAGCTACATAAGGACAATGCTTCAATTGAGGAAAAGAAGGCTATTTTATTAACAAATGTCCATAAAAAAATAAAATTCCTCATGTTAAAGGTGGTAGAGTTTTTGGAATGATACAAACAGAGATTGCAGATGATCAGATGTCATTGACGGTACAATTTATCTCTTTGAAACACCGGTTTATGCCGTATTTAATTCTGGTGCTACTAATTCCTTTGTATCTGTGAAACTTGCTCGAAGATTGAGCAGTGGAAATACTCCTGGGCCTTACACTTTAGATATGATGCTTCCATCTGGCACAATTTAAAGTGTATCATATATACCTCACATTAAAGTTAGAATTGGAAATATTAGTTCTTGACATTATAGACTTTGAGGTCATCCTGGGAATGTATTTGCTTATAAAAAAAAGTTCTAATCGACTACGATGCAAGTACATTAAGGTTTCCATGAAGTGAAGTGATTTCTTTTTCTAAATCTAAGAAAACTTCTAGAGTAATCATTTCTTCTATTAAAGCAAACAAACTGATGTTTCTCAATAGACTCCAGCAGGCATCGACTCTGACACATCACCTTTTGTAGGCAACCAGAAAGCAAGGACCAAGCCAAGTTGCTTGAGAAATTCCACAATGTTACACTCCCAATACAACAGGAGGAAATGGCTCAAGGAACAGAGCAACTCATGGTTGATGCTGCAAAAACCAATTGAGTCCAACCTGTAAGAAGGGTGCTGAGCTTCACAGATGCTAATAGCAAAGCTTGCACCTTCTTCAGAAAGGTCAGAAATGTATTTAATAGACTCGGTGGGGAAAAAGCAAGAAAAATTAGAAAACAACATGCGAAAGTTGGGCTGGCTTTCGCCCAAGCCAAGTTGATCGTCAAATAGTTAGGACAACTAGAGGCTCTATAAAAATGACTTGCCGAATCAGAACAAGAAAAGTAGGAAATACCCCTCAACAAGGGGTATTTTTATAGGAAATACCCCTATAAAAATAACCTTACCAGTAGGGAATTCACTCCGATTAGCTGAAATATGATATGCCCCTATGATGAAAATTAAAACTCCAATAGAAAACGCCTATGACCAAACCACCAATGACATGGCTCATTTCGACAGATATGTGCTCAGATGGAGCTCCAATGGGCCACGTAAGCTGTGATGTGCCGAGCTTCTCCCTTAACACTTGGAGATAAACCAAGTAACTGGTACAGAAAACTGCCTATGAAATCAATCAAATCTTGGAAGAGCTCGTAGGAAATTTTAATAGCCAATTTATAGGAGCTTGGGCACGAAGCACTCCAAAGGAAAGTCTGGTCATCATAAAAAAAGAGAACACAAAGAGTCTAAAGGTCTACATAGATAGATTAAATAAG
>CAVNYN010213414.1:0-14074 GCA_963692815.1 Nyctanthes arbor-tristis
ATATCAATTCAGTCATGGCTATATACAATTAAGTGGATCCACATTTGAATCCCGGTTGACCCCTACCGGAATTCCAGACAGATTAATACAGATACAGAGCAGATATCACACTAATCATCGCCCATCTCGGTATCATTAGATGGCTCTTAGTGTGGCAACAGAGCAGAGCAGAACAGATACAGAACCGGTAGAGCAACTACTGATTCAAAATGCAATATATCAATCTTTCTTTTCAATGCATCAGAATCCATGTTCATTGTTTTAATCAAATACATGCTTAGTATTTCAAAACATCATCAATGTTAAAAAGGACATCAAAGTGATAGTTACTCACCTCAAAGATTACCCAAAAATTCCTTACGTAGAAAAGTATTATTAAAGCTTGGAAATTCCTCATTCAAAGTTATTCTTTAGGTTATAATCTTTCTATATATGGTAAGGTGCCTTTTTCAAAGGACAAATAGGGGTTTTGGTGATCTTTTATTGGTTTTCTCCTTCCCTTGGCCACATTGAACGAATTTTGGGGCTTGGGAGAGAAAGGGGATGGTTTGGGAGGTCTTTTGGGAACTTGAGGACCTAAAGGCCTTTTTATAATAGTTGGAATTTAGTTAGTTTTAATAAAATTTGGATTCCACCAATGACACTGCGACACGTGGCACAACCTAACACCGTACACCTTGCGAGGCTGTGTGGATCATTCATTTATTACTCGAGGAATCCTTGTACTTTGTGTCGTCTTGTAATTAAGTCTCCGTACTTTTATTTATGTCAATCAAGGACTACTATCTTTAATTGACCGCAAATCTTGAAGTATTCCAACGTGATTCAAGCGATAGTTTCCAAATTAATGACCACGTAGTACAATTGGGGTTAAATTTTCTGGGATGTTACAGGCACCCCTATCTCCGCCCCTGGAAACGATGACATAAATCTCGGGTTTTCGTTGGTGCTAGTACGTATTTTCATCTAAATTTGCATAGTTTTTGTTGAATTTAAAGAAAATTTTTAGGGTTCTCAATTGTAGTGTCATAAGTATATGAAATAAGATTCTTATTTGTGGTGAACGTAAGAATATAGGTTAGGGTTTTTCAGTTTTGTGGTGTACTAAAGATGTAGTTTTTATATGAAAGGTTATTTAAATCATCTAATTCATGTCTTTTTTAGTAAATAAGAAAAAGAATCAAAATGGTGGTATAACTAGTAAAAGTTGTGGTGTAAATATAATCACCTTTTTATAAACACATCGACATGTACATCAAATTACATACTGTTGTAATCTTATGAGGATTGAGAGTACTCATGAAAACTTCAGGAATACCATGTTAATATTAACTAATTGGAAGGATAGTCATATTACCATATTTTCGTGAGTGTAATTTTGTTCACCATTTTTAACATAGGTATCTTTACCCTCCATTAAAGGGGGTTAGAATTATTAAGGGGAGAGGGGAAGAAAGAACATTTAAATAGGGGAGAGAAGGGGGGGATTAAACTAATAATATATACAGAGAGAGAGAGAGAGAGATTACGAACATTGGTTAACTTATTTTTCTTTTTTATTTTTTTTCTCTTTTCTAGGATTACTTTCGGGGTGGTTATATCTATACTACCTTTTTTACTAACTACACTACATGATAAATACACCACTTTTAAAACACCACTTTTATATATAAACCACAATTACTTTACCAATTTGATTACTTTACCAATCTAACCCTATATTTTAAAGTTAAAACAAAAAGAAAAATTAAATTAACAAATCATACACCACACTTTTTCCCATTCATCATCATCATCATCATCATCGTTCTATGCATACGCTTCCACCAAACCGAGACAACAAAAGGAAATTAAACTACTTGTAGGAAGAGCTAAATAATATCTTCACAAACACGATAATCTTCATCCACTTTTAAAATTCGTTCATGAGACTGTGAACTGCATCAAACAAAGACTTTGAAAAAAATTGCATAAAATAATAACTCCTCCATAGATATGTTAGCTAATTTGAATGACATATTGGGGGGGGGGGGGGGGGAGGAAGGGAAAGTGAACGGCAAACACAAACTAGGACGCGAAACTGCCAAGTTTTACTTAGAATAAAATGCTTACTGGGAATTGGAAAAAAAAAAAGAGAAGAATATCCAATAATGAAGTGTGAAAATATTGATTAAAAAATAATGAAAGCAAAGCTTTACCTAACGTTTGTGGTATGTATATGAATATTGATATCAATTTCGGATTCAATTTCAATAGAGTTTGTATTTTTGACTTCCATTGCATAGAAACGTAAAAGGTGTTGGGGTTTTCAATTGTGGTGTACTAATGAAATAAATTAGGTTGCGGCTCTTATTTAAGGTGATTGTAGGGTATTTTGTTTTGGATGAACTTTGTAGTGTATTTAAGAAAATAGGTTTATATAAAAAAAAAGGTTATTTGAGTCATTTAATCATTGGCCTTTTTAGTAAATAAGAAAAAAAATTCAAGATTGTGGTGTGATTAGTGAGAAAGGTGGTGTAGATATAACCACCCTTACTTTCGTATTTGGACAAAATCAAGTCAATTTTTTAACTGAAGCATGTTAAACATAGGTCTCAAATTAAAGATCTTGTCGACTACTTTAATATAAGTAAATTTTTAAGATCTAAGATCTAGTTATAAGTATATCACCCGATAAAATGCATCAAAAAGAACAAATTAAAAGTATTAATTTTATTTTTCTAATTTTTGACCCATGTCTTTCTTTCCACTTATTAATTCAAGTAAATTCTAAATATTATTTACTTGAATTAAAATTTTTAAATATCGTGTAATAAACTTATATGGGATCTTAAAATTGATATTTACATTTTTCTTATTCATACTTCAATATATAACTCGTCTTTAAGAGGACTCAAATGAGTCTAAAAATAAAATGTAAATATTTTTCTTATTTAAAAATATATTCATTCAAGTAGATATCATTTATAATTTACTTGAATTAATAAGAGTGAAAAGAAAGATACGTGTCAAAATTAAAAAAAAAAATTGAATACTTTTAATTGTTCTTTCTGAAACATTTTATCGGATCGTAAAATTAAATCATATTAAAGTAGTCGATAAAATCTTTAATTTAAGATCTATATTGAATATGTTTTGGTTAAAATAATGACCTGATTTCGACAATAATATTAGAAAGAAAAAAAATGAAAAAATGAAAATAAGTTAACCAATTACGAGATAATAACCTAAAATTCCGCACCCCCAACATTGTCTTCTTTTCTCTCTCTCTCCTTAGTAATTTTAACCCCCCTTTTAATTGCGGGTAAAGATACACTTGTTAAAAGGAATGAACAAAATTACACTCGTTGTTCATTGCATTTTTGCATGATATGGTTTCAAAAATTACCATATACCACTGTTAATGAATATTAATAGATTGCAAATTCCATTAAGTCGAACAAAACGAGGGGATAAATCTTGTATATAAAGTCTAATTATGCTTCAAATTGTAATTTTGATATTTGAAACTCACATGTTATTTCTAGCACTAACCAATAACGTATTTTGTAAGTCTATGTCAAAAAGAGTAGGCAAACTTCAATGAAATAATAAGTTCTGTTTATGAAAACTCACTGATAAGGTATAAAAGCATGCCAAGAAGAACTGATAATTTTACTTTGAATTGCCTTCTACATATTTTGCATCTTTGTTCATAACTTTGATTATCCCTTTCGTTTACGGGTGGTGCTGTTTGACTTATATAAGGGTTGGATATAGTTCATCCAAACATATTATTTATATAATATTTAAATTTTTGTTTCAATTAGAGTTTAGTAATTATTTAATTGTTTTTTTTATTTTAAATTTTTTTTTGTGGGGTGGGAGTTGGGGGAGTTATTTTTCATTTTTGTTATTCTGATGGTGTGATAAGTGTACTATAAAAAGAGACACGCAAAGGGCGCCTGCTTAAAGCTACAGAGCCGCCAATGCTAATCACTTAAGTTCGTTATTGATCAGATTGTTACAAGGCTTTTTTTGGTAAAAATTTTTAAAAAAAAGGTGGGTTTATAAATGGATTTAAATTGAAATTTTGTATAGATATCAATATTTGATTGTGTCATGTAGAAGTAATGATTAAAATAATGTGAGAGTTCACGTCAGATCAAATAAATGGTTAAATGTAGTATTGCCATGTGTTCAAAATTTGAAATTTAAACTGGTAGATAAATCTAATACATTTTTAATTGGTTGCCAAACATAGTGATTCTGAATTTTCAGTGCATACCCCTGTATATACAATATGGTTACATATGGTAACTTTATAACATTTGCAGACCGCTTTTACATAATATGTAAATTGTGAGGTACTGTTTCTGCATGGCATTAATGCTCTACTTTATAATATACTGGATACTTTTGCAGCAATCTAGTGGCTTTATCATGTTTTACAAGCAAAGTCAAGTCTATGCCCTGAAGAAAAAACTGTCTCATTTTTCTTCTTTGATTTTCTTTTCAAGTCATTAAAAAACACCAAGCAAAATTCACATGTTTCGAATTGTGATACAAGTGAACTGAACATAGATTTTATCTTGATCGTGTTACAGAATGTGATCTTTACCATGGAAAGTGGATATTTGACTCTTCTGGACCATTGTACTCAAATAATTCCTGCCCGATCATCACTCAGATGCAAAATTGCCAGGAAATTTCTCAGTGTGATTTCCCTAGGTTTGACGCAAATAAGTTCCTGGAGTTAATGAGAGGAAAAACGCTGGCGTTCGTTGGCGATTCAGTGGCTCGGAATCAGATGGAATCATTGCTGTGCATCCTTTTGCAGGTTCGTTCCGTTTTATTTAACCTGTTTCCTATTCTTACCAATTATTAGTTCTGAGTTCTAACAACATTACCTTTTAGTTCTGTGATCCCCAGGGAACAGTTCCGTAAGTGGTTTATTTTTACATTTTTCCATTTTTCTTTTAAACCTCAGAAACTGTTTGGCAATGAAAAGGTTGGTATATTGAGCCATTACAGCCCCGACTTCCCGTTTCCTGACTACCGTGTTTGTGTTTCCAGAAAGGGTATTCGTATATCATATATGAATGTGCCCATCTACTCGGAACATTATATCTGGTTTTCTCTTTCTGCATAAATAGCTCGTCTATTGTTATTGAAGGGCGATTTTAGGGAGGAAAAAGGGTAACTTGGCTCTCCATCAAAATACACGATTATTGGTGAAGTACACGATTATTCTTTCATCAGTTGTAACAACTCTCAGAAATTACAAGAATATAAGTTATTTGTTAGTTGGTTCTTGATTTATGTAACATAATAGATGATTAATTCATTTGTGTCTTTTTAGCTATTCAAGAATGAGTTTATTTTATATATGATAACAAATTTATATAGCATTCTTTGGACATGACAGTAGATCTCGTGCAAAGACCCTGACTTCAATGATGCTTTTGCTGAAAAACATAAGGTTCCAGGTACCATCTGAACCCATGTTTTATTTGTGTTTTTGCTTTTGTGAGCTTTCAGTACATCTATGATTTCCCCATTGATATTAAGCCAATGGTCACACGCGGGGAATCTTTGGTAGGATTGTTGCACTGTTTTATGTGGTGTAACCGTCCTATGATTTCCCCATTGATATTAAGCCACTGATGTTTTTTTTTAAAAACAATAATATGAGTTCTATATGTGTAATGGAAAAGGGCTTGGAGCACATATATAAGAATATAAGCCAAGTGTTGGCACACTATACAACGTCAGTAATGAGATATGAAACATACAATGCAACTATATTATAAGAATTAAGCTCGACAAGAAGCATAAAAGTCCCACATAAGGCCTAGTTAATCCACGGTAGCTAAGATTACAAAATATCCAAATACAAACTTGGAGCATAGACATAAGTAAATAGGCATGACACTTGGATAGAACGGACATCATTGCTCACAAAAGAAAATCAACTACATTACACTTAGCAATAATCACTGTCTCGAACTATATATTGTATGATGAACTCCTTGGTTTATAAAACTCCTTATATAGCCCACTACTAGTAGGATAACTAAAATTTTGTTACATTTCTCGCTTTCTCTTGTTCTTGTCACAGGGAATGGTCATCTTTAATGTAATTTTCCCACCTTTGGCCATTGTTGCACATATCAACGAGTTGGAAACACTTTCGTTTGCAATTTTCCCATCTTCACTTGCATCATGACCTCCATTAACTCAACCATAACACGAAACAAGAAACAAGAAACTGAAGTCAGAGAATAAGAACACCAATAAAATTTGCCAAGCATCCGAAAGTGAGAATATGAAATTAACATTACAAAGCATAAACATTACGAGGAAAAAATCAATCTTCAACCTAACATCAATGATACCAATGAAGTAAACACATCAAAATTATGAAAATGATGCAAACTCTATGAAACAATAACAAGAACTAAAGCAATATCCCCGGCAAAATTAAGCAAACTCCCACAAACAGTAACAAAACCTCAAGAAAAGTCCCAGCAAGACTAAGCAAACTTCAAGAACTGAACAAAGGAAATTATTGGTAAATAATTCAGTGAATTGATATTTTAGCTAATAAGATGCAGTCTTTAATTATTGCTGGTATTGGTTCTCCAGAAATTGATATTGCAGTGTTTGATGAAATTCAAAAAGGGAATTGATTTACAAAGTCGGGAAACAATTATATTGATTCATTTTCTTGATTTTCCCCAAATTCTAAGAACTAAAGTATCATTACTAACATGACCACATTCAGCGGTGGGCACCAGAAGTGGTGTAAACAGTATTCTGAGGTTGTGCTATGGATGGAAGTTCTGAACTAACAAAATAATAAAACGGAGGAAATTTTGGATATTGATGTAAACAATATGTTTTGGCATAGTTGGTTTAATTCCAAACAGACCAGAAATTAATGGGCTGTATAATGGAGGTATTTTAGTAATCTCCAGAACAATCATAACAGGGATGGGCTCTTTAAAACTTAGAGACTCCAATTTTAGACAAAGAAAAGCTGAAATCACTTGAAAAAATATTCTCAGAGCAATTGTAACTAGAAATACTCATCCTAATTCCAGCTGGAAACCTAAAAAAAAAAACTATTGATCAAGATTCTACTGAGAGAAATAAAATCTACTGGAAAGAAGAATACTTGTATGAAAAGAATTTGGAGAACAATGAGTTTGTGATAAGTCTCAAGTTCCATTTATTGGATTAGTTGCTTACGATCTGTCTGTATGCTTCAATGAGAAATGAAATTGCTGTAGAAAATTACTTCATTTTACATGATTTGCACTGAGTGAGTTCAAATTGTGGAACTCATCAGATTGAAATACAATAATCAACTAAGCATTTTGTCACTACTATCTTAGCTATGTAAATCTGGCTACATATAATCAAATTATTTGCCTAAAATTGGAAAATAGGGCGTCTATATATTAATTAAATGAAAGGAGTTGCGGTACCTTTGTACCGCAGTTTTCCTGCAAAAAAATCTAAAGACATTTTGTTTCATATTCCGGTAACCTGTGTGGTATTCTGAATTTTTCACTTTTTTTAAAAAATTTTTATTCACTTTTACCTTATACATTCACCATTTTGAAATAAGATTATCTATTAAATTTAATAACTAATAGATAATTATCATCATTTAATTATTTAAATTATAGATAAATTTTATTATTCAATTGTCTAATATATTTTGAAATTTGTATTTTATAATTAATAGAAATTAAACATATATATTTTTAGTTTAAGTTATTCGAAAATTATAATTTTAATTTTTTGTTAATTTTCCCAATATAAATAAATATTAATTATCACGAGTATTTTATGTATAACTATTTTTATATATTATTAATTCATATAATCTTCATACTATATGACTTTTTTGGTTTCGAACAAGAAATATTTTCAGAGTACACATAACTATCCAACTAGCAATTATTTCATACAATGTCATTTATCTAAATTAGTACAATAAATTTTATATTATTATTTTTTAAATAATTTAATATGTATTCTTCCTGTACAATGCATGCGTGAGAATCTAGTTAGAATTGGATGAAACCAAGTAGATTAATTGTGTTGTAAAATAATATTTCGTTCCAGCCTCTATTTTTAATCGCAGTGCTAGCAAAAGCCCAAGTATATTTCACAATCGGAACTTTCACAGCTCTTTGAATTTCACACACAACAACCAATTTCATTGCAATAGCAATAGCAATAGCAGAATAATAGAAGAACAAGTATTGCTCAAATAATATTCACTTTAACATAATGTTTAGGTACTACATGAGAACCAAGAAGCAACAGCAAAAGACACGTTGAGAACCCAGACAACCTCGTAAACCCTCTCTTCCTGATGAGCGATGAGCATCGTCAGAATCGCTAACTGAGATGGGTGGAGTTTAGGAGTTGCCGAGAACGAAGATACTCATATCTCCATTGTGTTATAGAGATGGGAACGAATGGACAAGTATTGTAAGTCTCGTAATATTCTTTCAATTTGAGGGCATTTTTGAAATTTTAGACCTTCGGGGTAATATCTCAGGTGCGAGAAATTTTCTACATCTATCGTTTTTCTAAACAGCATGAATAGTAGAATTAAACACGGCAGAAACTATTTTCCATTATACATCGGAATGGAAAAAAGTCTGGTACTCTATGGAGTACTGAACTCAGTACTCTTGATCAATCAAGGATCTATATGTGGATTCAAGGGCCCCAGTTTGTTATTTAATTTGGGCTCTGAATCTCACATGTAAATCTCTGATTGATCAGGAGTACCGAGTGCTCAATACTCTTGGAGTACTGGATTTTTTTCCACATAGACATTAGACAGTAGAACCAAATATGCATATTAGTCTGGTTCTTCTATAGTGTCCTTTGGACACCATTTATAGTATCCAAAAGATAGTGTGGCAGTACACTATTGAGTGTGTTGGGGGCCCATCACCCAACACATCTTACATGATGACCTTATTCTGTCTGAATGGGAAAATCATCTGCATCCTAGATTTCCCAATTATTATTATGATAGTTCGGATTCTGACAATCCTTACTATGAGTATTAAGAATTTCAACCTTCTTCACCTCTGGAAACATCTAGAAAATATAAAAGAGCTTATCCCAAGGCTATGTACCACGATCTTAGGTTGCTTGATAATAAGCTTCCTTATTTTTGGGACTCTGTCACTACCTCTCACCCTCAGAAGTAGGACGCAGAGGCCTCCTCATCTGCTCACGCTCAGCGGCAAGATGCAGCAGAGACACCACACTACCCCCCTCAGTTGGTATCAGGGCATGATTACGTTTCTGGAAACCAAAGTGTAATATATCAGGATGACACTCACCTGAATACATCTGTAAATATGTTAAACAATGGAAGCTCGGAAAACGATCAAAAGTTTTGTGTACCCATTAGGAGAGTCTGATGACTCATGGCATGAAACTAGTGATATGTGGACAGGAGATCCCTATATTCACAACTTTTCACCTGATTCTCAAAACCTATGGCAACTGGAAACTCAGTCATAGCCTGGTGAATCATCTGCCACTGAACAACAGTTTCACAACACCAGAAGGCGGTCTTCACCTCCCAGATATATTCTTGACCCTGGAAGTTCTAGCCAAAACAATCCAACCAACAAAAAGGATTTTTGTCAAGAGTTTGACCAAGTATTTGACATTCCTTATCCATTTGGAAAATATTAAAATCTTTTTGTTTAAACTTTTTATGGATTTTAAAACTATGGAAGATTTAAACAAAAATCTTTTAAATATGATCAAAAGTCTTGATTATTTAAAAGGGTCTCACCTTTTAACTGAAAAGAAGGTTTCAAATTTATTTAAAAAAAAAAGAAAATCTGTTAAAAATCTTTTTTATTTTTACACTAGAAAAACTTCTTGTCAAAGAAGATATTCACTGTATTGATTTACAAATAACTAAACTTAAAGAATTAATTTTGACAATTTCAAAATCAATACAAGATCTTAAAACTTATGTTGAATCATTGTAATAAATAGTTACAACAATCAGCATTTTACTGAAGCTAAAAAATTTGTTGATTCTTTTTATAAAGATAAAGAAGAAGCAGGATTTTTCCTAAACAAATTTAATAGCATCGGAGACCAAGCTCAAGTACCACAAAAGAATCTCATCATAGCTCTTCTAGCTATATTACATGCTGGAATGGATGATATTGAAAGGAGTATTTCCACTTTAATAAAAGATAAGCAGAAAACTAGTCCTTCAGTTGAAGAACTAGAAAATGTTTAGCAAACTCAAGGTCACAACTCCCAGATAGGTTATTCCTAATTGGAAGAAGAGTACCACTTTCTTCACTTTTGCACCTAGAACTGAAAGTTTCCCATGAATACTAGACCATTCACAGGAACTTTTCGGACATTAGCTTTCACTTCTGGTTCAATTACCACTACTCCTCAGAATAGGAATTTGTTATCTAGATTATTATCTAGAAATGAAAGAAGTCCTATTGTTTTGGAGCAGATTGCAGATTTGGAAAGAAATACACAAATCTTTTCAAATGATGAAATTCAACTTATGAATCCTTTAAATCTGTATCAAATAGGAACTTGGGGATTTCAAACTGGTTTATATTACTACTCTAGATAAGAAACTCGTAGCGTTCCTATAGGAAGCCAAGAAGTTTTGACTTTAATGTCACCTCAATCTGCCACCGAATTGCTTAAGCGAAAGTATAAGTTTATTCATTTTGGCCTTCTCATCATTGATATTAAAATCTTAGCAAGAAAAGGACTTGGCGCTAAAGCTTTAATAACCTTACTTGACACCTGAGATCCCAATATTGAAACATCCAATATGGGTATTCATCTGCATCTCAGATTTCCCTATTATTACTATGATAGTTTTGATTCTTACGATCCTTATTATGAATATGAAGAATTTCAACCTTCATCTTCTTCACCTCTAGAAACATATAGAAAATATGAAGGAGCTGATCCCAATGCCATATGCCACGATCTTAGGTTGCTTGATAATAAGCTTCTTTATTTTTGGGACTCTGTCACTACCTCTCACCTTCAGGAGCAAGATGCAGAGGCCTCCTCATCTGCTCACCCTCAGTGGCAGGATGCAACAGAGACACTACACCACTCCCTCAGTTGGTATCAGACCATGATTACGTTTCTGGAAACCAAAGTGTAACTTATCAGGATGACACTCACCTGAGTACATTTCTAAATATGTTAAACAATGGAAGTTCAGAAAACAATCAAAGTTTTGTGTACCAATTGGGAGAGTCTGATGACTCGTGGCATGAAACTACTGATTAGACCACGGACAATATTTAGCAAAATCCTTAGGTAGTATAGCTCACCACTGCCCACGGCCACATTAACCAACCTGCCAATAGAGAGTTCACGTTGTCGTGGGTGCAATTCTCTTTTCTTTTTATCCCATACAAATTTGTTCAGAAATTCTGGATATGTCAACTCTTTAGCCTCAATATATTTCTTATTTGCATCCATCCAGGCAGTAAACATACTCCCTTTCACATACGGTCGATTTAAAACTCCATCAATTGTATCATCCTTTGCAAAATACACATAGTTTTCATCTTTGAGGTGTAACAATAACCGTTCAATCGGCGGATCTCTATAATGAATATCAAAGCCAAACATCATCCATGTAGCTTCGCATGTTGATACGTATCAATAGTCATAGTACATACTTATTTCTTCAACCGCCTGCTACGAATATCCACCATCAACACTCTGAGAAAAGGCTGCTGTAACGTGGTCATGGCCTTTGTTAATGTACTTGACAGGATACTTGATTGATTTATGCTGATTACACCACTCAACACTAATGTGAGCACTATATTTCATCAACAGGTAGTGATTATATGGGACAACAAATCTATTATCAATATCAACGCCATTCTTCTTTATAGTTCGGTTGTTATCCCTCCACCTATAAACTGGATATCCATCTTCATCAGCCGTGGTGACAAGAGTAAATGGTTTTGGAAAATGCTTGCTACAACGACCATTAAACATACATGATGAGTCGTTTCTCACAATACTATATGGACCATGAACCATTAAATCACGTACAGCAGCATAGTATTTAGCATCATCTTTTTCATCAGGAATTTCCATTGATATGATCTTGTCAATATCATCAGGCGTAGGATGCTTTGACTCTTGATCCAGGAACTACAAAATATGAGCATGTGGTAATCTGTGTTTCTGTAATTCAATAGTGTACATAGCTATATAACCACATACAAAATAAATAAGGCCAACCATTTGTAATAAGTATCCAATGGCAAATAATATAAAGAAACTAACAGTATAATCTAATAGTCAGGCGTACGCGATATTTACCCGCTTTCACATTGCCAAATACTTTTATTATCCCGTAAATCATTCATTAAGATATCCAACTTCATCTTGAAAACCTGACACAATATATCGGGGCAATCCTCAGCTCATAACCCTCCCTTATTCAAAAACCAAACAATTTCAGGCCATTTCGGATTACATATAAATATGATAAAAATATCTGGATACCCAGCCCATTTATATATTTCCATCGCATCTTGATAATTTTGATACATATAATGTGCACTGCCCTTGTACGTAGCTGGTAAATATATTTGTTTACCCATAGACGCAGGATCCCTCTCACCCCGATAAAGTGCATCTGCCAAGCCTCTATATAGTTCACATCTCAATTGCTTTTAATGGTCCTGTATTTATGTCAAACGATCAGATTCAACCATTGTGTAAACATCAATTAAGAATTGTTGGAGCAGCCCATGAGAGAACAAAATATGAGGTGACTCATCATCATGTTCTTGTAGCATGTATGCAAAAAAAAACTCTCGCATGGTCAAAGTTTGTCAACCAGATGAATTAGAAAATTCATTACCCTCTCGTAAAAGAATGTTGTTTCTAAAACCATCTTGCCCTTTAACAAAGAGCAACGGGTAGTGAAGAGCAAGAAAAGAGAGGTGTGTCTCTGATATCCGTTTCAACCCACTAGAACTCACCTAAAAAATAACCTCCCTAGGCCCCAGCAAAGTTTCAAAATCACCAACAACTAACATTGCAACTTTAGGCGCAGTCGGTAAGTCATAAGTCTAGCCGTCATGCTCTCTTTTACCAATAAGCTTTATTCTCACATCTGGTGCATTCTCAATACGGATTTTCTCTCCTGCATGCCTAAAGCTCTTGACCAAATGGTTGTGAGTATCCAACATATTCTTCAAATCAACAACTATTTCCTCGTGGAAGTGATTTCCTTCAGAATTTTTGCTGTGCAACACAAACCAAAAGTTTTAATATCGGCAGGCAGAACAATGTTTGTAAAAGGAGATAGAATCGCCAAAAAAAAAGAACTTGATGTAGGCCAACAGACCTAATGGCTTGCATTCTATTGCAACCTCAATTTTAGTGTCGTAAATATACAACTGAGCAAATCTTGGTACAGCTCTAGCCACCGGCAACAAAGTCCCAATCTTATGATGATTTTGACCATGTAATCTAAATACAAGGGTGACTTTCCTTTGTTCAAGCTGTGGTCAATCATGCCTCCCATAGATGTGAAAGAAAACATCATATTATACTGTCAAATATTTTCAACAATGTGCTTGCTTCTTCTGTCGGTTCTATACAACAAAGCTTTTAAGTATCTGAGGAGGTTCATCAATTGCAGGCAGTTGAACTTTTCCTTGCAAGCAACACAATGAGAATCTTGGTATTTTTGAATTGTTCCCTTTGCCAACCCTCTCCGAATACCAAAAAATGGCTTTGTAGAATGGACACTTTTTAATCGCATATCCTAGATCCATATATCCTGCAAATTATTAAATTTAAAATCGATGTAATACTAAGTAAAACGGTAAAGCAACTGTTGAATAACAAAAAAACATAAAAGAAATCATAAAAAAGTGCACAAAAAGACTCAACACTCAATGCGTGCCAATTGCTCAAAAAACCAAGTTATTATTAGGCAAGAGTACATAAAATTAAAGGGTTATACGAAAGAGCGACAAAGCAAATTGATATGTTCTAT
>CAVNYN010213415.1:0-11762 GCA_963692815.1 Nyctanthes arbor-tristis
TTTTTCTTCACAAGACTCTCTGACCCGACCCAAGTGACACCGAGAAAATCACCCCGAGTTTTACCACACCTAATTTTCTACCCTTCGAACAAACGACGAAGAGTTACAAGAAAACTCTTCAAGGTGCTAGACTCACTAATTTTTCTCTCAACTCACTTGTACCACTTGTGCATAAAAGAAGAAGAAAACATCTCTATTTATAGGCTTCGTTTCCTTGGAAGACAAGACAATCCTTCTATGATTTGGATTCCTTTTCCTCCTAGGATTCTTCTTCTTTCCCTTTCCTTTTCCTTTTTAACTTTGGATTATTTTTGGCAACAAAGCCAACACTAGCTAGTATAAATCAAGTCATGCCTAACTACATTAGCTAGTCCTTAATTAATCTCTTCTTGCATGCATATTACATAGAAAATCACAAATTTCCTCATTAGCAAATATGGAAGGGAAGGCTAGAAGATAGGCGAGTTTGCAAAATTCAGTACTTCGCTCCAGTAATTCTTAATCTCCTCGAAGCCTTCAGCATTATTGTACTGAACAGCAGAAATTGGCAGATCTCCATAACAGACAAGAATGTGATTAGAATAATCCATAATTTGCTGCATGGGATCTTCTATTCTTTCATTTGAGACATAGTAGCCAGCTTCTTCGGAGCTGAATGGACCTGAATTATCTGAAAAAATCATGTTTGTCAGAGATGGGTTGCCACTGAATCCCGTAGTAGGGATTGTCAAGTTTGCGATGGATTGGTGTGGTTCCTCGACTGATAACATGTTGCTGGAGAAGTTTAAGGTAGATGTTGGGGACTCAAGGGTTCCGGTAGGGGCAAAAAAGTTCTTACATGTTCCTTGCCACACTTTTAGTACATCTAGACAAGGAGAAGGTGGTGGAGGAGGAGGTGCTAGTGTGGTGGCATTAGGGTGGAGATGAGAGGAGTAAGGGTTTAATACAAATTTCTTGGACTGGTGGAGCTGGAACCTCGCTTCTGCTTCGAGTCGAGCACTTTCCCATTGTGTGGCATGGCTTAGATTCATCGCGTTCTTGGAACTGGTGCCGGACTGGTTCTTGGGCTTATGAGTCACCGGATCGATCCCCATTCGGCTTAATCTCTTCTTGAGACGAGTGTTCCAGTAGTTCTTTATCTCGTTATCAGTTCTCTTTGGCAAGTGAGTTGCTATTGATGACCATCTGAGATGATTATTTCAGCAAAATGAATTATTCTACTTGTAAAATTTTTATTTTTATTTTTTATTTTGTACCAACTCCATTCTGTCCCATGTGATATATTTCCATGGAGTTAAAAATTGATGTGAAGTTTAAGAAATATGATTCTGTCAAGTGTATTTGCAAGAATCTTATAATTTTTTTGTACGTGTAGCAAAACGCCAATCAAATAAGTGCCTTCCCCCCCCCCAATTATGGGCTTATAACTTTTACTCAAGACCTTGATTAATTAAACTTTTACTCAAGATATTGAAAATTAGTGTAATTAATTTTACCTGTTGCCCAAAAGCGCATGGAGTTGAATGATAGTCTTCTCTTCTTGTGTACTGAACTTTCCCCTCTTAATATCTGGTCTCAAGTAGTTTGTCCATCTGAGTCTACAGCTCTTCCCACACCTTTGAAGCCCTATTTTAATCCATTACCAAAGAAGTTAATTGCTGACTGCATATATATGCTAACAAACAACTTAACTTTTCATAATATTTTCTAAAGCCTAAATATTGGATCTAATACAGAACGTGGCAAAGGATCAAATATTGGAGAAAAGCTTAGTTTGTTGTTCATGAGGATTTGTGCATGCATATCAAACAACAACATGATATTAAGATTCTCGATAGTGGAAATTTTATTTTTTTTATTTTTATTTTTCCTTAACGCTCTCCAGGCAACTATCCTGGCCCCGAAATCCAAGCATTGGACTTGGGCAGGCTATTAGCAAAACAAAATATATACAAAAGAAGGGTTCGCTGACATTGGAATATATAATTGCTACCTGTGTACCTTTTTATAGCTTCATCTGGTTCGATGGTAGACTAGAGATCTATTACTTTGCTTTCTTTTTCTTTTTTTGCGGGGGTGGGGGGTGTTACTTCAACTCAAAATTTCAAATTTGAGATAAAGTTTTATATCAATCCTAATGGACTATACATACATACATACATACATACATACATACATACATACGTATATATATATATGGTTCATGCATATATAAACAACATAACTAATTACCCGCTTTTGCTGGGAGATCGCGCCACCTTCCATGGCCATGTTTTTCGATGTAAGCAAACAGCTTTTGATCTTCGTCCCGAGTCCACGGCCCTTTCTTCATCTCCACCTTCTCAAGGCTCATCGACGGCGACCTACTCATATTAGGGTTTCTTAAAGTAGTTCTTCTTCCTTTTAACTCTCCACAAAAGAACAGAATTTGTGGTATATATCATATGCAAGGATATGCGGACACTATATATATTGAGGAAAAACCCTGTGCAGCTAGAATGGTAATATTTTATTTATTTACTTATTTTATGTGGGGTTCTAAAATCCGTAATAATAATTTTCTGAAGTGAAAATAATTATACAACTTTAAAGTTTCTACATGTGGTGTAATTTATAAATATACATTTATTAATTAATAGATATATTACTGAATTAATGAATGAAGGAGTGGATAGATGGAGCTGGGGTTCGGTGTCGACCACACATATACGGAAGCATCTTCTGTTATGTTGTCGGAGCGTTTAATATATATGTACGTTTTCTGACGTCTCATATCTTCCGATCTATTATATAATACCATGACAAAGAGAAACTTTACGGGTGAAGATGACGTTACCTATATAATTTTTTAGTTCCATGCAGTGGGATCCACTACTTACTATTGACTTGTATCTCTATCGTCCTATGCACATTATAGGGGATAAAGGATGGGTACAAACTGCAAATTATAGCCCGTCCTACATACCGCACCCTCCCTCCAATACCTTGTATCTTGCTATAGTGTGCACAGATTTCTCAATAAAAATCTTGCATGATCTTGCTCTCACCGAAGAGGTAGGATGGGACGTGGACTACCCTGAAGTTACATCGGAGGGATGATGACATAACGTAGTTGTAGAATTTAGATTATACACGATGCACAACGGTTTCAATAAATGTAAAACAAATTGTACAAACGACGTATCTGAATACATCTCTCAATAAAGATCTTGTATCTTGCTCTCACTGAAGAAGTAGGGTAGGATGTGGACTACATTCCGCCCCCACCCCGCTCCAAAAGGATTGTAGTTTATTTTATTTTATTTTATTTTTAACTACAACGTGTAAAGGTCTTTTAATAAAAATCTTGTATCATGCTCTCACCGAAGAGGTGGGATGGGACTGTGGACTACCCTAAAACTTAATGGGATGGACGACAAAATGTAATTTACAATTTAGATTAAATTGTCATACACAATGCACAACGTTTTATTTTTCAAAAAATGTAATGTAAAACGTGCTACGTATGGTACTAGTTACAATTTATGTAAATTAATATGTAATTATGTAGCTAGCTAGCATCCTTGCGGTGGGGTATTCCCTGCTTACTATCGACTTCTATCTCTATGCTCCTGGACTTGGGGATATAGGGGAGGATGGGGTACAAACTGTATGGATGGTCATACCTAGAAAAATATTGTGTCATTGAAGAGGTGGAATTAGGAAAAACTTTAGGGTATAGGAGAATCCATCAATTTTTTGACACCGGCTAGATTGGAGGGGAAAAAAGATTCATTTTGACAAGCGTGACGCGCAAAAAAAAAAAAAAAAGATAGAAATCTTTTAATATATACATTTTTAATTTTTCTATTGGGCCAAGAAAATTATTTTGGCCCGTACGAGCCTTCCCCTACATCCGTCCCTACTTTAGAGGGACAAGATAATGTAATTCATGGAAGAATTTAAATTAAACTGTCATACACGATCGATGAACAATAATTTATCTTCGCATGAATGTGAGACTTGCTATGTGGGTTTTTCTTTTTGTTCTCTTTAATTGCTTATACTATTGTACTATTTTCACGTTTTCATCATTAATGGACGCTAAAACAGAATAGATTTCTTTTTTTGACGTCATTTGTGCAATGTCATATGCTTGACCTATTAATTGTGACAACAACTTCTGAGACATTCTTATTAATTTTACAACCCGATTATTATTGCAATAAATCTCGGGATTGATGATTCGAGGTCGAGGTGTCATTACCCGTTAGCCTATGGTTTAAGGTAATAATCCGAAAGTCAAGGACCCCTTTGAAGTACATTTAATCAGGTGTAATTTTTGTCCTTTTTTCTTTTAATTAAGCCCATATTAATCTTTTTTAATTGTAAATTTAAAATAGCAGTAATAATCTAAATACTTGAATGTGGCATTAGTTCATTCTCTTGTTTCTTGAATATTGAACAGAGTGGGATGATAAATTATTTCTATTCCTCTTTGAGAATAAATTAGAAAAGAAATCTAGTGGAGAATGGTAGGGTATATTGATCACAACAACAAGCAAATATAATTCAGATAATAATCGGATTAGTATAATTAATTAGACGCTAGTTACATAATTAAATTTTTTATGAGATTATTAGCGACTACATATATATAATTCGGAATGAATAATCACATACACTATCCTCTTTATTATATTATCCTCTTTATTATATTTACTATAATCAAATTTCAAAAGACGAAACGATGCAGATACAAACAAAAGAAGTCTCGAAATCCCAAGAGAAGGAAATAAATATTTGTTGATAAACTTTCAACGGTTTAATTTGCAGCAGCCAAAATTTACTACAAAGGTGGCTCTGAATAAATTATTTACATGCATAATTGCAATAATGCTTCATATATTCTAACTACATTTTTTAATTCTTCATTATCACCATCTTCTTCTTCGTGCTGCTGCAGCAGCCGCTGCAGTAAATGTTCTTAAATTCAGCTTGTCCTGAATTTCACCGTCCGATCAGAAAAACCCTTCAATATTGTTTTAATTATCAACCAAAGTTTAGTGTTAAATATGCATGAAAATTAACCGCATGCATGTAAAAAAAAGAAATAACTGACATGGTTCCTTTTTTTCTTCATAAACATTGAACTCACTGTACTACTTCTCAGACACCTTAGATTTCTGACATTATTCATTAAATTTTGACTACATATGCATGACGTTAGGACATTGAATTGTTTGTCCTTTTCGTGACAAAATATATTGCATTTGCCCTTCAATTCAATATTTTTCAATTATGGCCATTAATAATGTGATCGATCGACAGTAATATAATGTATAGATCGCGCCAAGTTGCTATTCACGGGTTGAGGGGCCAGTTGTTATGAACTCTATCACACGACCAAATCGTTTTTGATACCTCGCATTGGATGCACTTCTTGACTTTTCGACTTTTCTGTAACAATTAATCTTTTTGTGTTTGTCATGTACTACCGTTTAGAATTAAATGGCGAAAACTCTTTTCTTGCAGTTTAGATCCGGGCTGGTCTTCTCTTCTCCGTGTTGCAATCTTCACTTTTTTTGAGTATTACATATACACAAGGAGATTGTAGAGTTGGGGAATTTAACTTTTGATCAGGGTGTGAGAAACTACTTGGGTGCCATTAGAATATATATATATATATATATATGAGTCTTGGCGTAGTAATTTTCACTTATAATTTGCGTTTTGAATTCAATTTTTATTGTATATATTGTATACTAGTAAAATTCTATAAATATAAATTTGTAATGTAATTAATTTAACCTATCAAAACGCGAAAGCGGATTTTGAAGGCTGAAATGATCATGGATTATTGATTGAAATACATCGTATGTCACATTAATTAGAGAAGTGTGTTTAATCCGACTCATTGTTCTATTTTCAAAAGGTACTTGTTAACCATCATCACTACTGGTGATATATAGTATATATATATATATTTTTTTTTTGTTAAATATATAATAGAAGTAAAATCATGTAACAAAAATGAATAATAATTAAAGAGAAGTTCATATTGCTTATGTATCACACGAAATACACAGATGAAAATGAGGGTGTTAATTTTACTACACTAGTTATGGCGTAGACAACAACATAGAGTCGTGTCGCGGTACTCTTTTGGAATCAATGAGGCCTCAGTTACATGTTAGCTCATTATTTTCATGATATCAGCTAGTGAATTGTGATGGTATTTAATTAGGCTTGTAATTTAGCTTAACAAAATATTATGACTTCAATTTTATATCGGTAACGCGCCCCGAACCTAGAAAGAAGGTTGTCACTCAAAGAAAAGAAAAGAAAGAAGGGTATGATCCAACTTTAGTTCCAATATTTTCTTTTACAATTTGACCTTTGTGAAGAAGGTTCAATTCTACCGCAATGGGATAAGTCGATCCTCTGTCGACTCGCATACTCTACCAAATTTCTAGGAGGGGTGAGATCGGTTTTTTGCAAGGCGACCTTCTGCGTTACTGTTATCCCGTTTAATTTTTTACCATTCAACAGTACTCAAGACAAGCCCTGAAAGCAGTTTTTTTTTTCTTTTTACCGGAGATTTTACGGTCCCTGTTCAATATTTCTTGACATTTTTGTTCTCGTAGGTTTACGTACTTGCTCACAGTTTACTCTAGCAGCTAGACCAGAGAGCACATATTTCCTGTAATTCTTATTCTCCTCGAAACCTTCGCAGCAGTAAATATCTTAATCAGCATATAGGCGCATATCTGCATGGAATTTCCCATTTGTGTCATTAATTATTGCATTGTGACGCAAAAGGGAAACGGTCCTTCTACACCCAGTTAATCAAATCTGGTTATAACCAAAGTCATCGTAATTCTCATTATAATACATATTGACATCTCATAAACCCATCATCTTTTTTTGATTAACAGTGTTTATACTAATCTTTATGGGATAATATCCGGGATTCGCCTTCGGCCATTGTTCCAGAGTACTCCGTGGCCCTTTCTTCATCATTCCAAATTTTCACGACAAGGCTAGATTAGTTACCTGATAAAAGTTACAGTGTTTAGGTGAGATTGAGAATAGCAAGTCAAAACAAATTCTGTGAAGAAGAAGAAATAGTGGCCGGAGATTGTATAGTGGTTGAGTAGGGGTTTGCCATTGGTGGCGCTGATACCAAAACAAGATATGTAAATGGAAAAAAATTTCTGAGAGTATATTATTTCTTCTGTACACTTGATTAATTTATACACTTTGTAGGAAGACTCTAGAGCTGAAATTATAATAAATTAACAAGATTACAACCAATGAAAAAATGGATAGGTAGCACTAATTTGTTATTCTATTGTGCAGCATAATTCAAGCCTCGGTGAGAAAGAATTGTGATTCTAGAGAGTCCACCTTTAAGCTGTAAATTGTTAAGTTGCAATTTTATCTTTTCTTCCTCTGTCATATTGGTCCTCAACCATTTATCAATTGAAACTGGATCGTCTCCTATACAGAATACTTCGAATGGCTTTCTGCTCCTGCATATTCTTCAATTCTAACACTTCAAATATACTTATAATTAGTACCCCGTTGCTAATGAGGATCATAAGATATAGAGACCCCAATTAATCAGTTAACTTGGCCCTCATCTCTACTTTTTACTTCCCATTGTCTTGGTACTCCCGAGCACCCGATTATAATTTGTTCCAACAAAAATAATTTACTTTCATTAACTCCCATGTGTTAATTATAATAATATTGTTGGTAAATAAAATTCAAGAATATGGCCAATGAGGCCAAAACCTGTTTGGCTATATGAGGCTAAGGTTGAGGCCCTCAAACATAAATGTCTCATGTTCGATTCCCTCATGTGGCTGTTTGTTTACATTTTATTGTAGTTGGTAGTCTTTTGTATAGAGGTTTGTATTATTAATTTATTTGCATTGTATTCTAGTAGAAATATATATCTATGCGTACGTACTTAAACTGTTATAATGTAAATACGTAGATTGTAATTGTACTTAAAAAAATCAAGAAAATGTTTTTCATAATATACCTTTTTATTTACTAATTATTCATGTTAATCGTTCTAATTTGTTGATTATAGTACACATTAATGAACGTAGGAATATGAAAAAACTAATAAGGTTAATTTTCACTCTAGGTCCTCAACCTTTCAACTATGTATCAATTATGTTCCCATTCTTTTTTTGAGCCTACTAAGTCCCCAACCTTTCATTTATTATTTTATTGTGTCCCCAACGTCATTTTTCGTTCCCAACATTTCAATTTTCACCATTAACCCCTATCAAAATGACTATTATACCCTTAATTCTTTATTTTCACTATAGGTCTTTAATCCTTTAATTTTTATACAATTTTGACCCATCATTTTTTGGGGTGCATAGAGTCCCAGCCTTCCATTGTTTTATAGTGTTATATCCCTATTCACATTTTTTATAGATAACATTTTAATTTTTACCGTTAATATCTATTAAAATTCTAATTATATAATTAATTATTTAAACAAAAAAATAAAGAACAATATAAAATAAGAAGTCCACTCACTCCAACACAGTCGAATGACAACAGTCAGAAATAATGATAACAAAAAAAACTCGATTTATTACTGTCTCGAGGGATATCAAATCCACGTCGAAGAAAATTGTGATATAAGTATCAACATGACGAATCGGATTTGATTTCTTGATTTACCACAAATCACATGGCGGATACGGATTGAGTAGATCAGTCCAAAAAAATTTTGATTTTTGATTTATAAAAAATAAATGTAACCTTAATATTTTAACTCTAACTTAAATTTTTTACTTGTTATCTATGTCAACCCAATCTGATTCACCAATTGTGAGTCTACAAAAAATTAGAATTAGCACATTAAGATTCGGTTTCATTTTTGTAAATTGAAAATGATTTTTTAATCCACCTTGATCTATATCTGCTATGTGATATGTGATGAATCGAAAAACCCAATCCGATATATTGCACTGACTCTTGGATCAAAAACTTTTTTTTTTTACATAGATTAGCTATCCATCAAGCTTGTTGTAAATAAGGTTTTTTTTGTTATCACTATAGGCTAGGACGGGTAGAGTTCTTATTTTATATTGTTCTTTATTTTTTATTTTTATTTTAATAATTAAGGGTATAATGATAATTTTAATGGGAATTAACATTAGTAATTGAAGGTTGAGGATAAAAGGTGTTATCAGAGACGTAACGCGACAATAAATGAAATATTAGGGGTTCTATATGCTCAAAAAAATTGAAAGGGTATGATAATCATATTGATAGGGGTTAATGGTGAAAATTGAAAGTTTGAGAACAAAAAGTGACGTTGAGGACATAATACGATAGTAAATGAAAGGTTGGGGGCTTAGTAGGGCTAAAAAGAAAAGAATGAGGACAAAATTGATATAAAATTAAAAGGTTGGTGGACCAAAAGTGAAAACTAGCCAACTAATAAATAATCATATAGTGAATTATTTTTGAGCGAAAAAAGGAGTTATATATATATATATATATCTATATTTGGAGCTCGATCAATCTCCTTAGAAAATTTATTTATGTGTTATGAGTTAATTTTACATAATATATTACGAATGCATGCATGGGACATAAAATTAATTGGCCCACAAAAAAAAAAAGAATTAGGCAAAGAGAAAATTAGAGTAAAAAACGTGTAATAATTTGGAGCAGCCTCTGTATCATGTTGTCGGGAAATTAATGTATGGCCTTGTGACGTCTCAATATTTCTCATAACCGAGCCCATACCGCGTAGTACGGCTTCTGCGCGACAGACTCTTGGTAAATTCAGAATCAACTACGTAAAAATTTGAGTTTGTTGCAATTTATACGTTTAAAGTCATGATCGACCCAATAATAATAAATTCAAAGTCCCCACAACCCCGTGCATGTACGTAAGTAACATAACTCGATATTTTCCTCGAGTTTACCTTTAGAAGGTTAATATACAAATGTGTATTTCTGATCTTTAATTTATCTCTTGCTCGTCCTGATATTGCGCATGCATTATTAATGATTTTTGTCATGTAATTTTTTTTCAATATGAATTTGACTGTAAATGCTAAAAATGTTCTAGTGCCAATTATAATTCATTGATGTTAATTTTTTGTCACGTAAAACTACATAGCGTGGACATGTGTAACTAATTATATAGCTACGTTATGGGGTGTATGATTTTGATTTTGGCTAAATTAATTTTGAGAAAATGTGCTTTTTTGAGAGGATGTGTTGTTAAAAGGTAATGGAATGTTATGAGTTTACGTAATAAGATTATTATTATAAATGTGTGATCGAAAATAAGTTAAGTCATTTGATTTTGAATAATTAAATTATAAAGAATAGAGTAATTATAAGGAGATATATGAAAAAGTAACAAGTAAGATATATACTTGACACAGATTCATTCATTGGATGACTGTTATGGACGCTCTTTCATCACTTAATAAAATATAAAGTTCAACAAGAAAGATCTTCCCAAATAATCATTTGCCCTTAAAATAAAATGGAACAAAAAATGTATATATATACACATATGTATGTATATACATATATGTGCGTGTATAAATACATATATATAATATAATCATTGCTGAAAATAAATTTTCTACAGGTTCACAGCAGCAGTAAATATAGGTGGCTCTGAGATTTTAATACATGTGAATTACTGCTGGGTCTTTACTGCAATCATCCAATTAACTACTATTTTCTTTAATTATTTAAAAAAAGAATAGAAAGAAAGAAAAAAGAAATTAAAATCAACACTTAAAAAATTTTTAAATTAAATTTCATCTTAATGCAGTCTCTAGCAAGTCAGCACGACTGTAAATATTCATAAATTTTCATCTGCACTCATTTGTACCCTCCATTTCAGGGAAGCCCTTTAAATTTAATGTTCTTCCAGAAAAATCTTATAAAAGTTTCCGTGTAAAACGTTGAGAAAATAACCTTGCCCACGATATATAAAACTTCAGTGAATTTAATCATAAAGTTGATATAAATTATACTATATATATAACACCAAAACAACATAAATTAAGTCAGGGTTAAAGTCGGTAATCCGAATTATCAAAAGTAATTATATTAATTCCCTCAGCATATTTTTGTTGGGTGCACTATGTTTTAATTGCATTGAAGGGACTTTGCCTTTGTATATTACTAAAAAATGATGTCCTCGACTTTTTTTTCGGTTGCAATTTTATAATAATCTTTTAATAATTTGAATAATTGGTTCAGTAAATTAATAATGATTTATGTCTAAATATTTTGTTAGCATACTTTGAAATTAGGAACAAAATTGCACGTATTGTAATTGTTATTGTTATTATTTTTATTTACCTACTTAAAATTACCAGGAATAAATAATTACATCTTTTTAGAGCCCAAATGAAAGTTTTTCTAGTTAGAAAGTATTTGTGTAGGCAAAATTTATGATTAATGGAAGGTTAAAAATACTAATACAACCAGGAATAAAAAATAATTAAGGATATCTATGTTATAACAAGAAGTAAAAAAAGGGCATCTAATAATGTGTTTACAATAATGTCGTGAACCAAATATAATTACATATGTTTTTTTTTTTTTAATTAAGTTCAGAACATGGGGTAAAATGATACTTTCTGTAAACTCATATGTAAACATATCTATACAAATGGATTTATCCACACAAACAACACCCACATGACTTTTACATAGTGGTGGCCACTGGCCAATATAAATTTTCACTTGATATATATGACACCCAA
>CAVNYN010213416.1:0-32407 GCA_963692815.1 Nyctanthes arbor-tristis
CTCCAAGTACAATACCTTGTATTAGATGAATTGCAAATTTTCTGTCCCCACAAACTTGTAAGCTGTAGCGTGTAAAGTATCAGTACATCTTGTTTTATAGTTTTCTAGTAGGAAGATCGCAAAGCATCAAGCATGGCATCGTCGATTCATCTAAACCTATCCTATTACCATCTCCATCAAGAGGGGGCAAATTTTAGAACAACTCCATAAGTCGTGGTGTATCATTTATGTTCTAAAAAACTAGTTTAGACAATATCAACACTCGATGTTTGAATTCTATGTTTCATCATGTTTTGTCCTTTGTTACACAATGGTGCATATATGTACACCTTTACATACTTGGTCTCAAAGCTTTTTAGCATCTTACGCATTTTAAAACATTGCATATGAGTATAAAGATATAAGCGGCTTAATATTTAACTAGCATTTCACTCGTGCGTTACACAGGATGATAATACCAGATAATATAACCAATTCAAGAAGATTAAATACGATTGTATAAAAAAATTTTAAATTATAATATTTGACCGTTTATGTATGTATAAAGAAAAATAATATAATTATTACCCTAATACGATATCATTCATTAATGATGATAAAAAATTGTCTACACAAAAAACCTGAGAAAAACATTAAATAAAGTTTTTGTACGTAGCTTGTATTAGGCTGTCAGTGTGTAATGTACGGAAAATTATGTTACATCTGAGAAATTTAGCAAGAATAAATGATAAACGATAATATATTATAACATTTATAGTAGAATTTGTTATTTGGTCATCTTTAATACGTATCATAATTTTCAGACATTTTCATTTTATAACTTTCGAAATGGGTAATTGGTGCAAAAGAACTCTAACGTTTGATGTTATTGTGCAAAAGGATCCTATCGTTTTCACTTTGGCAAATTAGACCCTAATCTATCACTATTCATGCGGTAAAGGACTCTCTGTCTCTTTCGGTCGAAACTGCCATTAACTCGTGCATATTCTTCCACATCCAATAGCTTGATAATGATATTTATATCTTTTAAAAATTACAATATATTTTTTCCGCCTCTTATAATAGCATATCTAATTATTATTATTGTTATTTATTATTATCATTATCACCTTTTGATATATTAAAACTCAGTGCTGATTTACCGTTAGATTTTTAGCCATATTAGGAGATGATATGGCATGTCAAATAGTACATATCTAACATCACATAAACGTCTGACAGCATATCATTTTCATATTTGAACCCCATGATTTATAAAATATTAACATAGATAAACCTCAAATATACCACTAGACGTTTATGTAGTGTGTTAAATATGTACTATTTGACACATCATATCATTTCCTTATACGACTAAATATCTAATGGTAAATCAGCACTGAGTTTTAATATATCAAAAGATGATAATTATAATAATAAATAATAACAATAATAATTAGATATGATATTATAAGATGCTGAAAAAACATGTTGTAACTTTTAAAAGATATAAATATCATTGTCAAACTACTGGGTGTGGAAGAATATGCACGAGTTAACTAGAGTTTCGACCGAAAGAGACGGAAGGTCTTTTGCCGCATGAATAGTGATAGGTTATGGTCTAATTTGCCAAGACAAAAATGATAGGGTCCTTTTCTACATGAACAATGATAAGTTGAGATCTAATTTGCCAAAGTGAAAACGATATGGTCCTTTTGCACAATAAGCTCAAACGTTAAGGTCCTTTTGCACCAATTACCTCTTTCGAAATATCTATATAAAATTGTCTCTGAGTGAACACTAATTTTTTCTACAAAAATGCACATGTTATTTATTGCCCCATTTGTTTTTTTAACTTTTTAATATATATTAATGATATTTAATTTTTCATAGCATACAACTTTTACAGACTAAATATTTTTATATGTCAACATAGTTTAATCAGTTTTTAAAGAATTGAACCGTCATGACAAAATCAATTGGAAAAATCATGAATTGACAAAAATTGAAACCAATCCAGAAAATAATCTGACGGTTTGAGATAAACACGGATATGGTTCATAATAAATATTTTTCAATAATTATCCATTAAAATTTTAAACCTTTTGGAAATCCAAGACCCATAAGTCAAGGCTCTATTATGCATAATTATTCTCTAAGTACGTTAATATAAGTATATATTATCAATTCTTTTCACTAAATTACCAATATGAAATTCTCATTTTATTCCCAAATAAAAACCGAATTCATATTGTGAATTTTACATAAATATCAATGAATTACATTACATAAAATAAAATTTAAAAATCATACAAATTTAAGCCTGTTTAAAGAATTGAATTCAATTATTACTATTTTTTAGATGTAAAAGCTGAATTCAAATGGCTATTAAAATAAAATATGTGAAAATTTCCTTTGATATAAGGGATTTCATATAGAATGGTTAAAATCTTGATTTAGTTATTTAAATTATCCATTTTTTATATTCTTTATATAAAGTAATATATTAAGATAAGATGAAAAATTAATGAAAATAATAAAAAGATAAAAAAACAAATTCATATTGTGAATTTTGCATAAATGTCAATGAATTACATTACATAAAATAAAATTTAAAAATTTAACAAATTTTGGATCTGTTCAAAAAAATCGAATATAATTTTTCTTTTACGGACGTAGGAAACCGAATTCAAATAATAATCTATATAATTGCATGCATTATGATTATTAAGATAAAATATGAAAGTTTCATATAATGTAAGGAAACTTATGTAGAAAAGTTAAGATCTTAATTTAGTTATTTAAATTACTTATTTGTGATGTTCTCTATGTAAGATAATATATTAAGATAAAAAGATAAAAAATAAAAGAAAATACTAAGAAGATTAAAAAAAAAACCAAATTCATATTTTGAATTTTGCAAAAATATCAATAAATTACATTACATAAAATAAAATTTAAAAATCATATAAATTTAAAACAGTTAAAAAATCAAATTTAATTATTATTATTTCTAGATGTAGAAAATTGAATTTAAGTAGTTATTAAGCTAAAATATGTGGAAGTTTCCTTTGATGTAAGGGAATTTACATAAAAAACAAAGATCTTGATTTAGCTATTTAAATTATCTGTTTGTGATGTTCTTTATGTAAAGTAATAATATATTAAGATAAACAAATAAAAAATAAATGAAAATATTAAAAGGATAAAATACCAAATTCAGATTGCAAATTTTGCATAAATATCAATGAATTACATTACATGAAAAAAATTTAAAAATCACAAAGATTTAAAACTGTTTAAGAAAAAGAAAACTGAATTCAAAGTTTTTTTAAAAGACATAGAAAATCGATTTCAAGTGATACTTTGTATAATTGCATGTATTATTATGCTTATTAAGATATAATATGTAAAAGTTTCCTTTGATATAAGAGAACTTATACAAAAAAAGCTAAGATCTTGATTTAATTATTTAAATTATTCATTTGTGATTATCTCTATGTAAGGTGACTGGAGTTCAGACATGTGCTCTTCCGATCTTGAAAATAATAAAAAGAAAAAAATAATCAAAGGCTAGAATTAAATGTTAAATCAATGATCAAGATGCAATAACCGGATTTAGAAATTGATTTGGGTGGAAATGGGAAATGGAACTAAATTACTTTAATGTATATATAGATTTTTGAAACAATATTGTGAGGCAAAGATCTAAAAAGTTATATATGAATGTGAAAATAATTATGGAAAATATATGAATGTGAATGATAATTGATTTGCCAATAAATTTGTTAGCAAAATTTAAGCTAAGGTGCTTAGAACATCCACAATGGACTTGTTAACTTTAGTTTGCCACATAAGTCAAAAAATGAATATTAAGTGATTGTTAAATGACATGTAGAAATTTTAAATCTAACTATCAAATAAATAATACTATTTATTTAGGCTGAAGACCGGTTTTCAGTCTAATTGCCATTAAATAAATAAGGACATCATTTGTTAATGCTTGTCAACTTATCAATTTATCCTCCAATGTAGTTATGCGAACTAGACTGGAGACTAGATAAATAGCATCACTCTTATCAAATATTGACACATTGGAGATATTAAACAAGAGTGTTAAATTTAATGACAAAGAAAAGTTATTGGTCAATTTTTATATTTTATTTCCCCAAAATTCAATAGTCAACATTTATTACAAGAAATAAATGAAACAATTCTACATTTGTTTGTTAAAATAACTGTTGACTTTAACAACAAAATTAACCTAGTGCTAAAAAAATTCCTTTAACAATTTTGTTAACATCTCCATCGTAACTATATTTTTTAGTTGTTAACTAATACATGTCATGAACACTTGATTTAACACATTTATTGTGGATGCACACATATGTTGGAATGTAAAATTTTTTTTTTAAAAAAAATTCATTTAATGGGTAGGAAAAAACAATAAGCCCGTTTGATATAGTTTATTTTTTCTATTTATAAATTTACCTACCATTGGTTTGACAACTACTCAACAATCACTACACATTTTAAACTTTAATTAAATATTCACAACTCATTTACACTCTTTATAAATTGACTTTATAAATTTAACCAAACAAGCCCAAGAATGTAGGTCACAAATTTCATTGACTGGAATTATGCTGTCTTTGTTTTGGGTATCGGAAGAGGTTGGATGGAGTGCAGGGATCAACCTTTATTTATTTATTATTTTTTTTTTTGAATCCGTAGGATCACATAATTTAAAAGTCATTTGTATTGAAGTTGGACGACCTCTTCTCCACCTCCACACAAAAGAGAAAAAGGGAAAAAGAAAACAAAAAGGAAGATAAGTTAGATTATTCTGATGAAGGGAGAAGAACAACCCTCCCATCCGTCAGCCGTTAGCTCAGTCGGTAGAGCGCGTGGCTTTTAACCACGTGGTCGTGGGAGATCGGAAGAGCACAGTCGGCGTAGCTTTAATCGTATACAATGAAATTTTGCCCGAACTTTATCTTTACCCTCCTTAAAGGAAGAAGGGGGAAAATTGATTTTTTACTTCAACCTGTTAATCCGGGACCGAGCATTGAGAAGTTAGAACCTAGTAAGAGATTTGATTAATTTGTTCCATATTTAGAAATCTACCAAATTTTATGTAACCATTCCATCTCCTTGTTTATAATAAGATAGATTTTATTATTGTTTGTATGTTAATTGAATAGCAGTTTTGAGGCGAAAAATATTTGTAATTCCATGTTGCAAGTTGATCAACACGACAAAAATTATTCTACTGTAGGAAACGAGATTGACCCTATTTTCCCTTCAATGTTTCACCTTATAAACAAACTTCTTTAAATACATATTCCTTTTCATCTTATATAAAATTGAGTAATAAAATGTTTTGATGTTGATTGAGAGTGGAGGTCGTCAAAATAGCTTCCTGCGACATCCCAGCAAGCGTTCTATGTCTTCTGCATCATTTTGGCTAGTTAAGAGATAACAGGACAATACTTGGTCGAATTGATTTATTTGCTTTGCATACATTGAAGTCATATATTTTTCTTAAAAGAAATTTCTTAAAATACTCCACTAAAAAACCAAAATCTCCCCTCAGAAGAGAGAATGAACTTAAAAATCCTCCTCGTCAGCATATATGTTGATACAAAGGGAGATAAATAAGGGGTGGGAAATCAAAGAAAGGTTAGGTGTTGTTCGAACCGGAGAGTTCTTGTCTAGAATTTTGAGCACTTAACCACTACACTAGAGTTCAAATCACTTGTCAGCATATATCTTATAACGAGCCATTTTGCTAAATATTAACACAAAAAAGATACTTGTTGTATGATATTTTGCATTTTTTTCCCTGTTAAGAACCTAGTACTAAATTACACTAGTTTATTTTGTTGCTTCCATTAAAATATGTATGTTTCCAAATTAAGCATAATCATAACATTGGATCAAAGTATCAGCTACATTTTTTTTTTTCGTTTGATATGAAAGAGAGATAGAAATGGTGATGTGATAGAAGAGGTCAGGGAAATTAGAACAGTGATTGGTGCGGTTCAATATGTATCAGTTACGTATAAATTACACCAAACTTAAACTAAAACCATATAAAGTAAGTGACTATTTAAAAACATCCCAAAAATACATATTATATCTCCTCCTTTCACGGCCATGAGATTTCAGTTGCTAATAACTCTAGTACCCACCAAACTCATCTTCGCTTGCAATAATGTTAGTAAGCCACACAATTTGTTTGCAACAAATTTAACAGTGACACCAACGTTCCATCTACCAATAAATTTCAATGTCGTTATGGCCGAGCTCTTGCAAGTTTTGTTTTTCTCTATCACTGATATAACCATACTTCCCTTCTTCTTGCGCATCTTTTTCAAGCCCTTGTAAAGCTTCGGCTCCCAAAACAATGCGTTAGTTGCTTTTGACGAGTTTTTCTTAAGAACCTGAAATTAACGGCTTCTAATTTTGCTCCTTTTCACTACCATCACCGCCACTCCATAAATCACACCGAACCCTTTTCCCAATCCCTCCACCCCTACACACCCACCCCCGAATTTCCCCACAATCCCACCACCACCACCACAAGTCCACAACTACTATTATTCCCCTCCACGTCCAATTTAAACCTCACCTTCACCCGCTTACCCAACAATCCACATCTCTTTTTCCCTCTATTTCCACCACTTTTCCCTCCCCAATTCTCCCCTCATTCCCACCATCTAAACACCCCCATTTCCTCTCCTCTTCCCCTTTCGTCTCCACTCCCACCACAGGCATAGCCGGCAGCCACCACGGCACATGCATTAATTTCCCTCCACTCCCGTACCAATTCTTTTCACCCTCAAACCCCCTATCTTTCAAGAAATTCATATCTCTTCTTCCCTCTATTTCCACCACTTTTCCCCTCCCCAGTTCTCACCTCATTCCCACCATCCAAACACCCCCATTTCCTCTCCCTCTCCTCTTCCCCTTTCTCGTCCACTCCCGCCACAGGCATACCCGGCAGCCACCACGGCACATGCATTAATTTCCCTCCACTCCCATACCAATTCTTTTCATCCTCAAACCCCCTATCTTTCAAGAAATTTCCATTCCAGGTCCTGGTAAAGAATTCCCCACCCAAAGGCTGAGCAAAAGGAATTTCATCACTGTACTTGACAAACTCCATCAAACCTCTGACCACCTGCGACCTGTACAACAATGTACCTCCTTTTGTATCCCATCCCCATCAAAAACCTCGTACCGAACCCAAATCCTCAAGGGTGACGACGACGTCGAGGAGGTTCGACTCGGTTCGGCCCCCGAAATGGGCGGAGGCTGCGGCCACCTTAGCAATTGATTTTAGGAACGTTATAGCGATGTCTACGAAGGCCTCAAGGGCCGAGTTTTGGGCCCCCCCTAAAGCCCACCGACTGGCAGATTTGGGCCGAAGCGACTTTGATTTGATTGAAGGAGGGTTCGTGCTCTGGTAGCGGGCCCTTTTTGATTGATTTCAGAAGCTGCGATTTCACGGTGTGTTTGATTTTTCTGAATTATTAGTGGCGTCGATGAAACCCCAGGCGGTGGGACGGAGAAGATGAGAGGCAGGGTATTGTTGTCTTGGAAAAAAATATCAGTACGCGCTGGGTTCCAAACTCAGTTACGTAATGCATTGAAATGACCCATTTACCCTTCACATGGGGAATAGAAACTTAAAATTCAGATACCCCCCAAAACCCCAAAAAACCCAAAAATCAGGCCGAATCCGACCATCGCCCTAAACCTTCTCTCGATCTACAATCAATATGCACTCACCATTGCTTCATTTTATGTTTTGACTTAATTTTGATCTCACTTATTCTTGTTTCATTTCTTTTCAACCCTATCAAAGCCTACTATCCACTCTAGAAACTTCTGAATTTCACCTGAGCTTAGAAGGCCAAAGAATCGAGCACTATGACATTAATCGAGCACTATGTGGTCTCAGCTCCAGCAGCGGCGAGGGGAGAGGCGGCTCTGCTAGGGTTCTGCTGGGCGGAGCTAAGTGGTCAGTTGCCGGCGCTGACTGAGGGGGAGGTGGGGTCCCTATCGTCGCTACTGCAATTTGTCGCCAGTCAGTGAACAGAGGGCGCGCGGCAGGAGTCCTTGAGGGGGAGGCCGGGTTGCTTCTAAACCGGGTGGGGTTGGTTCCAGCGTTGCGTGGGGTGTATGTCTCTTTCGCCGGCGGTCAGTCGCCGGTCCTGTGGGTAATATGAAAGAGGCAGTCGAGAGAAGGTTTCAACACCGAAGGGAGGGGGTTCTGCCTGAGGATGGGCTATTCATCTGAAATTTTCAGTTCTACCTATTAAGGGCAAATGAGTCATTTCAAAATATTATGTAGCTGATTTGGTAACCTATCACCTACTAGTAGCGGGATTGGTGTCGTTTGATGGATTGAGTCATGTTTTTCAGAAAATATTTTGGGTGGGGGCCTCGAACACGGGTGGGTTTAAAGAGGAATTATAGGACCGTTTGATGTTATTTATAATTGGATTAGCTTATAATATATTTTGAAATTTAAATTTTTAATAGATGTGGTGTAATTTGATTGGTTAAATTTTACTGAAAAGTAAAAAGTTGTTATTTGATGTGACAAGTGTGTGAGGTGTCAATTATAAAATCTAACACGTGCCACAAAATTCAAAATGTATTATAATATAAGGTATTTATCATATACTAGTAAAGGACATGTGTGATACACGAAATAGAAAAATGTATAAAATATAACTATTGAAAAATTAAAGTACAAATGAGAAACATTTCTACACTGGTCAAAAATACAAAAACAATAATGCAACGTTAAACATGATTTCAATAACAATATTCAATAGTAAATTCCAAATTACATAATATTTGTTTGTAACCAGTAAATATATATAGATATGGTATCTAAAAACTAAAATTATATTACATAATTAAACCTATATTATCAAATTAAATAATGAAATAATTTTACTATTAGAACAGTTGAAAAGAGAATCATCTTGCTCGATGATTTTACAAATTTACACACTTTTGACTGACAATTTGTAGCATAAGTATCATCATTATTACTTATTTGTTCAAAAAAAATTTAACCTAGACTTGATAATAAAAGTCTAAAATAAAATTATAGCACGTGTCACCTCGTTTAACGGTATCCTCAAATATGAGGTCGAGCCAGCACCGAATAAATTTTTTATTGAATTATATGTGTAGTATTTTCCAAATTAACTCAATGTATGTTTGCCAATTAAAATAAAATTTTTATCACCCATTATCGTTGATTTAGCCAACCTTTTTATTGAAATTCAATGGGCTTTAAAAAACAAAAACAACGATGTAGGTAATCACCCCAAAAATCACCAAAAAAAATAAAAAAATAAAATTATCAACACTTAAAAATTACAATTTTAATTTACATTATAGAAAGAGCGAGATAACATTTTCAGCAGTCCAAATCCATGTGTTAGAATCTGAGCAAAAAGTTTTTTAAATTTCATGATTGTAACCAAATATATACATGTTTGTAATTACTATGAGAAGATATGCAAAAAAAATATGGTCCATGCAAAGACGATAGTATCAGGTTGCAAATCTTTTGCGATAATTGGAGATTGAGAAGTCTGTAAATATGGAGAAAATTGGAATATGATTTTGTAAAATTAGGAGGGCGGTAAACATATATAAAATTGGGAAAATGAGGAAAAGTTGAGGTCATATTTGTCTTATATAGTAAAACTAAAAATTAAGAAAATGGTAAAAGCTGCATAAGGCAAAACACGATTGTAAAGACGGGTAGATAGAAAAAAACCCACTAAATGATATCAGGAATGCTCTGAAAATTAAAATTATGAATTGTAAAAGGAAAGTGTTGACAAAAAGGAAAGATTTTAGAAACTGTTCAAAAATAACAAAATAAAAATAATTAAAACAAAATAACGTTAAAAAAAAAAGAGGAAAAATTTGGGCGGAAAAACTTTTTTGATTTAGAATAATATAGAATATAGATAGACTAGAACCAAATATATACATGTTTGTAATTACCATAGGAAGAGAGGCAGGAAAAGTATGGTACATGCAAAAACGAAGGCATCAGGTTGCAAATCTTTTGCGATAACTCGAGATTGGGAAGTCGGTAAATATGGAGAAACTTGGGAATACGATTCTATAAAATTGGGAGGATGGTAAATGTGGATTAAATTGGGAAAATGAGCAAATGTTGATGTCATATTTGTCTTATATAAGAAAACTGAAAATTAAGAAAATGGCAAAAGCCACATAAGGCAAAACACGATTATAAAGACGAGTAGATAGAAAAAAACCTACTAAATGACATCAGAAATGTTCTGAAAATTAAAATTATGAATCATAAAAGGAAAGCATTGACAAAATGGAAAGATTCTAGAAACTATTCGAAAATAAAAAAATAAAAATAACTAAAACAAAATAAAGTTTAAAAAAAAGGAAAAGTTTCGGCAGGAAAATTTCTTTTGATTCAAAGTAATACTACTATCTCCAACCGTGCGTTACATGAGTAGAATACAATAATACGTTATATCCAAATGTAATTATCGATCGATTGTTTTAAAATAGTCAATATAATTGAAGTACAAACTGTTGAATTAATGAATTATAACTATTTGAAAAAAATATGCATGTAATACAATGTACCTATGAACTTATTTAAATGCAAAACAATCTTATATTAATTTACAAATTCTATAGCGGAAGCTTTAATTCAAACAGCGGAGACGGGACGTGCAGAACAATCCAATTTTATCTTATCTTACAGAGTTTAACTGACAAAGCTAATTATATAAACTAACAAATCGTTAAACTTTTAAAGAAAATATTAAAGCTAAGTTTTTCAAGAAATATAAAAATACAAGAAATTGTATGAATAAATATATTTCATTGTTTACTAAAGTATGTCAAATCATTAAAGAACTTTCACAGTGAGAAGTAGAGTTTAAATCGATATCAAGATTATAACTCACTATTTTCTTATATGTTATAAGATGTAAAAACATATATACCATAGAGGTGTGCATGAAATCATTAAATTTTAGTAGTTTCAAAGGCAGATTTACACTACATGCACAACTCTACTCCATTTCATGAGCACGATCCAACTTCAGGCTTGCCTTGCTTTTCGGATGTTATAGCTTCAATCATCTACAAAAATTGTAATAAAGAAAGGAATGAGTACAAAATACTCAGTGAGTAACAAAACTCTTTGATTTACCTTTTATTTGAAAGATTTATTTTCCAGAAAATCATTCAATACGCAAAACTTTTCAATGCACAGATGAGCCCTATCACTAGTTAAACTACTACCCGTGGTGCGCACAAAAGTCATATCAATTCAGTCATGGCCATGTACAATTAAGTGGATCCACATTTGAATCCCGATTGAGCCCTACCGGAATTCCAGACAAATCAATACAGATACAAAGTATATACCACACTAATCATCGCCTATCTCGGTATCATTAGATGGCTCTTAGTGTGGCGACAGAGTAGAGCAGAACATATACAGAACAGATAGAGCAACTAGTGATTCAAAATGCAATATATTAATCTTTCTTTTCGATGCATCAGAATCCATGTTCATTGCTTTAATCAAATACATGCTTAGTATTTCAAAATATCATCAATGCTAAAAAGGACATCAAAGTGATAGTTACTCACCTCAAATCTTCTTCGAATAATCTCAAGTAGAAAAAAACGTCATTAAAACCTTGATGTTCCTCAATTAAAGCTAGTTTTCAAGCTATAATCCTTCTATATATTGTAAATGACCTTTTTCAAAGGACAAATAGGGGTTTTGGTGATCATTTATTGGTTTTCTCCTTCTCTTGGCCATGTTGGAGCTTGGGAGAGAAATGAGATGGTTTGGGGGGTCTTTTGGGAACTTAAGAACCTAAAGGCCGTTTTTATAATAGTTGGAATTGAGTTAGTTTTAATAAATTTTAAATTCTGCCAATGACATTGTGACACGTGGTACAACTTGACACCGTACACCTTGCGAGCCTGTGTGGCTCAATGTGGATCATTCATTTATTGCTCGAGAAATCCTTGTACTTTGTGTCGCTTTGTAGTTAAGTCTTCATACTTTTATTTATGTCAATCAAGGACTACCATCTTTAATTGACCACAATTCTTGAAGTCTTCTAACGTGATTCAAGCGATTGTTTCCAAATTAATGACCACGTAGCAAAATTGGGAGTTAAATTTTCGGGGATGTTACAAATATTATGAATAAAAATCTAATATCTCTACATTATACCAATAATATCGCTAAGATTATGTGATAAAAAAAATGAAAAAGAAAGTATATCCCTCGAAAAATTCAATTGCCCAAAGGAGTTACATAAAAAAAAGAGGGAGAAATAGGTTAGTCCCGATGTCATAAGGACATCAGCAGTCATAGGCAGGAAATGAAGGTTTAGATTACCTCTAATTTGTAATATTAAAGCCAGTTAGCATAGGAATGCAAACGATTTTACATTAAAAATCCCACTAAAAGGAAAATATCATATATAAAATGTAGCTAATATCTCTATGAACATTTGATTTAAAATAAAAAAAGAAAAGAAAAAGGAAAGTTTATCTTCCTTAAAATTCAATTACCCAAAGAAGTGGCATAAAAAAAAAAAAAACTGGAAAAAAATAAGTTAGCCGATGTCATAATGACAACAACAGTCATAGGCGGGAAACCAAGGTCTAGACTACTTTTGATTCATATTATAAAGATAGATTCCAAACAGTGCTTGTAACAAAAGGTGGGCCTTAACATAAGGGACACAGCCTGTGACGTTTTCGGCTTCTTTCCCTATCTATATATTATTAAAAAAGAAAAAAGAAAATATTTTCAAACAAGAGAGAAAAAAAAGAAAGTTTTATGAATCTACAATTTGCTCAAGCAAGTTGCATATGTGTGGATGACTATTGTGTTAAATGGATTATTCATGTTCAAATTCAAGTGGTTTTCTTAGGCATGCAAGTGGGAGCCCAATTGGATTATCAGTTGGATCATCAACAACTTGCAATTGATATCAAGATTAGTTATTTTAATTATAAAGTTGTAACACATAATTACAATTTTGCCCTATCTTGCATATATAAATAAGTGGCTTAGATATTTCATTTGAACCATCAAACAAGAGTGAAAATTTTCTCTATATAATTTCTTTTCTTGTGCTTCTCAATTTCTTCAATATTATCTTGAGTTCCTTTAGTTTTATAACAGAAATTATATAGTTTGAATAATAATAAAAAAAGGATGTTCATATTTGAAAAAAAAAAATTCTAGTACTCTAATAGTGTACCCCTAACTAATTAGAATTCATATGTATGTCTAGAGTCTTAATTTAATAATAAATTAAATTTCATGAATCTACATGTCGATTTTTTATTTTAGGGTAATTTACACATAACGTCCTCAATTTTTCAACTTTTAATAGATTACGTTCCTAACTTTGAATTCTACTCTTGGGGGACCCCAACCTTTTTTAAAATCCCTAGCTAGGTCTCTATAGACGGAATCCGACAACTCTAGCCGTTTGTAAACTCTTTGACCATGGGCAATTTTGGTAACATATAAAAAATGAATATTTTAATTAAAAAATAAAAATAAATTAAAAAAGAAAAAAGGTAATGAATATTCTAATTAAAAAATAAAAATAAATTTAATAAAAAACAAAAAGAAAAAAAGTGGGGTGGGACCCTACCATCTACCATTTCCGACAGCCCTTTGACTGTTTTTTGCTGTCTTTCCTGCAGCTCAAGTGGTAGTCGGATGGGGGAAGACTCCCTTCGACTGCCTTTTCTGTCATTTCCGACAGCCAGTAGAGGATGACTCTCCCTGCTGCCATTATTGGCAGCCCCTTTAGCTGCCGGAAATGACAGAAAATCTACCATGGCAGCGCCGTTCTTTCTGCAATTCTGTAGCAAGAAGAGAGGAGGAAGACTCCTTCGGCTACCACTTTCGGCAACCCTTTGGCTGTTGGAAATGGCGGCTGGTGGGGGTCCCGTCCCACCTTTATTCTTTTTTTTCAAATTTATTTTTATTTTTTAATTAGAATATTTATTTTTTTATGTTACCAAAATTGCCCTTGGTCAAAGCGTTAACTAACGGCTAAAGTTGACGGATTCCATCCATAGGGACCTGGCTGGAGATTTTGAAAAAGGTTAGGGACCTTTAGGAATAGAATTAAAGGTTATAGACATAATCTAGAAAAAGTTGAAAGCTTGGGGACGTTAGGTGTAAATTACCCTTTATTTTATTAAGAAGATGAGATATGATACTTTTAGAATATTAGAATTTTTGTTCTTTATATTCGTGTTCTTTATATTCGTGTTTTCATTGATACATTATGGAGGGTCCTAATGCTTATTTATATTTTTTGACCAGTAGAACACTAAGTAGTACATCATTAATGGCAACATTAGGCATTTAAACATTCACCGTTATATTAGAACCTACGCCAATGCCATCCATGTATCAAAGCCTAAATCATGGACAATAAAACTAAGCATATCTCTTTTACATCCATTGTAAAATAAAATTTGGTCAAATCAAATACATTCACATATTTCATTGAGTTTACAAGTATGAGAAAAATTTCCATCAAAAGATTAACGAAGGTTTAGCAGAGATCATAATTTCTAAATAGTTAACAACTGTCCTTGAACTGTTCCTTTGTAGGATATTATAGTTGACTTGCAAAAATTGGAGCTTTATAAAAATACCCTATTGCTTGCAAAACTTTCAGGACAAAAGTATCATTAGGACAAATCTTAACTTAATATTTAGGTATTTTAGCCTGCACATTTTTCTCATTCTACTTCAAATTTGAATTTGATTAAATAAATCACACTCACATATCTATGTGAACAACTATACTGCACAAATTTTCACTATTCAACTTCACTTATTTTCTCTCTTATTCCCCCCTCCAAAAAAATTAGATCGCTAACGGGTTAATCTTTAAAAACCAGGTTTTTAGAAGTCGACCGCTTATCTCTTCACTGGCCATGTCCCTGACGGCACACTTGTCCAATGGCTATGGACAAACATAAGTGGCCCAATAATATTGAGTCCAGTTCACCCACTTACTGTGGGTGGGATTAAACCGCAAATTTCTGACGTGACGCACACATAGTCGACACACATAGCCGGACATAACACACACATGGCCGACACACATAGTCATTATGTGTGTCGGCCATGTGTGCCGCTGTGTCAGAAGTGGGCGGGGTTACCAGTAGGAGGGTGAACAAAATCACAATAATATCTCACCCAATAAAATGCGAAAAAAAAACCCTATGTTGGTATTCTTCCTACCTATCTATTAGTATATTTTACATTTCAGTATTTGTTATTATTTACCTTTCAAAAATTTTTAGAAATAAATATTTTTTTTGACACGTAAAGAACTTTTTGAATGGTAATTATTGGAATATAAGAATTTTTACTATCAAGACAATGGACGATTAATAGAACTTTAGTAAGAACTTCTTAGATAATTAAGATGTGGTGTACTAAAAAAAGTTACGGTACGATGCAAAAAACCACACTCCATATCACTTGCATAGATACACACAATGTGTACGTTCAAGAAGTTTTTGAACGTTAGTCACCAATATACTCTAAAACTTATATGAGATATCATTGAACTTTTCGTAAATAATTTCCACAGACGTTATTATACTTTCTGTAAACATACATTACTTCCTATTAACAACACCGTGTTGAGATACTTTCACACGAATTCACAAGCGAGTCGTTATTAACATCAGTCCGGCTATAGAAACAGATGACGCACACATAGTCGACACACAAGGGGCTACGTATATTTTAAAATACACATGGCCCCATATGATTGGTAGTCGGGCTCCTAACTCGGAGCTCGATCTGTTTCTATAGAAAATTTAATATTAACATTCCCCCACTGTTCCACCATCTTTTAATCCGTATTCTTATCCATCAAGACTTCTCCTACGCCGGCTCAAAGAGTTCTTGAAAAAACTTCATAAAAGGCAAGGGTGGCGTGCAACAAAGGACGGATAACGATTGCCCGAAAATAAAATCAAAATAGTTGCTTCTGTAATAATTTTGAAATTACGTAAGTTCCGCATTAGTCTCTATTATTGACTGATATTTTCTTTTTGATTAATTTCCTTGCTGAATGTTCTTAACTTCTTACTTCAGAAATCCGTTCAAGCATACCCTACACTCCATTCATATAATTTTTTTTTCCCTCTGGACATGTTGATTGTTTCTCTATCACGAGTTTGGCGTAGAAGAAAACAAAACATTTATATTCATTGTATAGAAACATCAACATCAACTAACCACAAATGTGCAACTTGGTCCCCAAAAGCATTCTATAATGTCTTCAATTAAATGATGGCTATAATAATATATATGACCAAACCCAATTTGCCGTGCTGATCCAGCAGCCCTTTAAAAGATAAACTTTTATATGTTAGAGAGATGCCTAATCACAGTCACATTCATTCGAGTTTGGTTCCCCACTACATTTCATTACGATGCTTTAATAAAATTTTCTTGTATTTTATAATAATCTTCAAACTTAAGACTTATAATTAATTATTATCCTTATTCACAAGGAAGGGACGGGAAAAAAGGCCGAGCGAGAGAATACGAGAGGTGCACATGGCTTATATTTACTGTAAACTATTATATTTTTCAGGTACATCTTAATTGTAAGGTTATTGTCTAGCCACTTGAAACGGGGAAAAAAGAACTGAAAATAAAAATTTTTCATGTATGTGTTTGTTAATTCAGTCTTGATGATAGATACCTTTAAGCTCGCTTTAAAGATTGCAGCCAGGGTGCAAGACAATCCAATCAATCTTATATTTGGGTGTGATTTTTTTTTTATTTTTAATATGTACATAGATTTGTTACATTGCATAGATATAACTGAATAAATAACAAAGAAATAAAAAGTTCCAGTTTAGGAAAAAAATAGTTTAAGTTTTGTAATAGTCAAAATGATTGAAAATAGGAGTTCTGAGAATTCCTAGATAGAAGAAGAGAGACATCGAATTGAAAGAATTTAACAGGGATCAAATTGAGTTAAACTAAAAAGTTAGGGACATTTATTTTGAACTCAACTAACCAAGTCGATTAGTTAAAAGATAAAAAAAGGCAGAAAGTGACAATTATATTTTTGCTACATTTGGAACATTAACTCGTATTATTTTTTATTTTTAATTGCAAATGGTGAGGAAGGGTTGGGAGGATGTGAATTGAATTCGGTTGAAGATCCTGATAAGTGATATCTTCTACTACTATGAATGACAATGGAGTGGGTATGACTTCCCGGCCCCCATCCCATACTGGCTTAAATCGGGTATGGGGCTGGTACGAGAAAAATACCTGTTACCCCTCCCCCCAAATAAGAAAATCCTAAAAAAAATTTTAAAAAAATTAGAAATTACATAAAAAACCATCCAAATTATCATACATCAAGCTAATTTTAAAAGTTATGGTGTTAACCATATATGTGATTTAATAATTTCAGTTCCCAACTTCACTTTTTTCTTTAAACAAGCAATTGGAATTTTGTCACCTATCTCATAGTTATGTCTTCATTTATTGTATTTTACTTTTTGCTAAGACTTAACATATTCTTTTTTGAAATCCATAGAGTTAAACTACTCCTTGTAGTTTTGTATCTATTTTTTTATAATTAAAAAATATATATATTGGCCACCTTGAACCGATAAGGGTTTGGAGTGAGCAATTTCACCCCGTACCGGTCCCAATAATACCCGCCCCGTTTGCGGCGGGTCCCATAGGTATCGGGTTTCTAGTCTAAAATTGCCATAGCCCCGTACCCATCCCAATAATACCAGCCCGTTCAAGGGCGAATCCATAAGGGTATCGGGTCTCGGGTCCAAAAATGCCATTTCTGGCTACGACTGAGTTATCTCTTTGACCACAAGTCATATTAGAATTTACCATGCATGACATTAGATTTGTGTATTCTTGATTCAGTAACAATACCCATACATTTTGTTAAAGAAGAAAAAAATTACGGTGAAAACTTATCCAAAACAACTTTCATATATGGGTGTTTTTTGATGGGTTTAAAAATCAAAATAAAATCGTTTCGAAAGATTAAATGCATTTTATCTCTATCACAAAACAAAAATAGGTCACTAACTACTGGGGAGTTTTCACTAGCGAGTTGCCCATGTGAGTAACTCACAATACACGATCCGCAAATGGGGACTCAGCCATTGAATTTTTTCCAACCGATTACATATGGATATTTTAGTTAAAAATGTACTCCATAATTAGAATTGAAGGTGACTTGAATTAGTTCTAGTTTTCTATTCAATTTTCGGACGAGTCTTTGAAATGATGTAAGGTAACTGAAATATATAGAATGTAATGAAGCAAAAGTATTAACAAGTCCTGTCAAAATATTTACATTTGACAAAATAAGAAGTTGTGATTTTTGACAATAATTAGTTCAAAATGAATGAATTTGATCGAATTGAAAGACGTCATGTCTCGTCATATTCATATCTAATATACGTATCATTAATATTAATTAATAAGTTGTTTTCTGAAAATGATTTTTGCATTCATCATCAATGATGTGCTCTTTTATAATTGAAAATGTTAGCTAAATAATTAATTTCCAACTTTTCGAGCGTTTGGGTTGGTAATGTGATGTCAGCTCTACTATGGGCGAATCATTTTCTATATGCGATTTCTTTGATTTACCAAGTTGTCATGCTTCGGAATTAATGAATAAATAAATGAGATAGAGGTACCAAAATTTTATCTTAAGTAATAATTTACCATCTTAAATTTATGCTTAGACCCGACCCTTTTGATAAATGTGTAGCGAACAAATAACTGTAGTTTACATAACATAACCTAAATGAACATGTAGAAAAACTTTTGTGTATAGATTGTGCACTGGACTTGATGCGAATGCGATAGGTAAAGTACGACCAGTGATTGTCGACGCGATGGATTAAGTTGGGGAAAAAGTTAAGATACGTAAAATTATGAATAAAAAGAGAAACCTGAAATCAAGAGTATAATCGATTAATCATGATGTGACAATAAAATTGGACATTATTGACGGATCAATTTCCTTTAACACACACAAAATTAAGTTGGAACTTGGTACAATACGACAAACTTTAGATTAAGTATTGTTGAAAAAAATGACGGATAAGAATATTAGGGCTTATCATACATATGTCAAATATTGCAATTGATGACCTAACGTGTGAACAAAAAAAATATGCCAAGCAACCGTGTTTGTGTTTTCTCGTCCAAGATAGGAGATTAGGGACCCTCATTTCATATTAATTTAATTATTTCTTGAAGTTTCATTGAAAAGACATGCTTTTTTTTTTTTTTGGATTTTTCCAAGAAAGCTAAATAGGAATAAAAATGCCAAAAATTTAAATAAAGAAAATCAATTATAGACCACAAAAGGTAAAAGTGGGTCCTATAATTTGAAATCATATATTGATGGAAGCAGAATTTGATAATGACAACACTAATCATTCTTGTATACAAATACAAATCTATTAATGTAAATTGTCAATAGCCCTCAAAGGAGAAATTGTCCAAAAGGAGGACAAGTCAAATCACATTTGGTTGGGTTTCCATTTATTGTGCTATGCGTTATCTAGAAGTCGAAATTATCGGATGTTGTTTGTCGAATTACATGAATAGCGTACTCTTTGAAATGTAATGACTTGTACAATATTTTTAAACAAAAAAATAAAAATTAAAGAACAATTATATACCTAATAATTAAATGTAATTTAATCGTCATAATAATAATGTAATTACAATGCAATGCAGTGATATAAAAAGATATTTTGTATTGAGAAACTAATCATCAGTTTTTTGAAGCATGCTCGGCATTGTTATCGAACACTTTGCATTGTGTCCGTTACATTAACCAAGTTCATCGACAATTTTATTATTTAGCATCTTGGATGGAATAAAATGGATTTCCACTTAATGCGAGTGTAATCTAAAAATCTCCAGTTTAATATTATTATTATAAAAAAAAAAAAAAAACAGATCTCGTATTAGTTAGTTGGCTGTTACAATTATTGTGCTAGTTAACCAATAAGATAAAATATTTGTTCTCTTATTGCTATTAATTCCCTTATCTGATATTACATATTGACGAGTAGGAGAGCGAGATTTGTTTGCCAAAAGTTTTAATGTATGAAATATGAATATCAAGAAGTGTACCTATTCAGCCGGTAGATTTAACAACTCAAGAATATATATATATATATATAAAATGATAATAAATCTGATCTACTGTTTATATTTAATTATAATCTCAGTAATCAAAGCAGTAATACAATGTACAAATCCACGTCGATTATTCTACTCACTAATTAGGTATGCAATCCATTTCAAGATTAGAAATGTCTTTTAAATTATTTTCTACCTTTCATCATATGTTCTTTTAATTTCCACATACGTGATGGAGTTTCAAAATAATACAATTTGATTTGCTTTTACGTCTCTTGTACTCTATCTTCTTGAAAATGTGAATTTGATTTGATATATTTTTGTGTTATCTGGACGTGACGATTGCCAAGAAAAGAACAAAAGGGAATAGGTAAACCTTCAAATTTGTGTTTGATTAGAACCCACGCGTGGATAGTTTATAATTCATTTGACTAGTGCAAAATTGATATGCCAACAAGGGAAAAAGATTTCATATTATTCTTGCCTTGTCTACTTTAAACCTAATTAATTAATGTTAGGATAGACCAACCCCGTGATATTGTTATCAAAAATACTTTAATAATAACTTTGCTTAAGCAACTTTGTTGATTAATTTAAGGGTTTTATTCGATCATTGTGGTGATCACTTAGTGCTAGTGGGAAATATTTGCACAATAATCAATCTTGAAATGATTCTCATGACAAGACAGAGTGGAATTGAGAGAAGATCAAATGAATCTTATTCATGTCCAAAATTGTAATTACCTTGCATAATAATTATTTTAGATAGATACATTTTACAAGATTTTTCTCGTCGTCCAAATAGTCTAACAAGTAATTAACCTATTAAGGAAAAGAATCAGTATTTTTAACATTCTTGATATTATAGAAAATTCCCTGCTACCAATGAAGATTCCACGTAAATAAGGGAATTTTGTGCTATAAGAAAGTCAATATTCTTTCTTGCTTTTGTTCCCGACGAAACAAGGGCCATTTTTAGATTTTTCATCAATATCGGTTAGTAAAATGCTATACAAAAAATGTAGATTTTAATTTTTTTTAAAAAAATTACTACACAAGTTTAACGTTAAAAAAAAACAAAAAAGAAAACTGTACAACTCAATTTGAGCAATAGTATTCTTTCAAGATTTATAATAATCTACTTATATGCGAGAACGATAGTGAAAATTAGCTAATTAGGTAACCACTTAATAATTGGCTATAATGAACCATGTGACTAACTTAAAGTTATGGCAAAAAATATTCTCTTGCAAGATCAAACAGCACTATTCCACTTGAGGGGAAAAAAAGAAAAGAAAAAGAAAAAGTGAAGCTCTTTTTACACTGTTTGCCACCAAAAGATTAGATGCTTCCTCAACCAAAACATATTATAATTACAATTATTATATATTGATAACAATAAATAAAACAAAAATTCGTGTGTAATTTTATTCTTTTCGTGCACACAATTATTTCTCACGCATAAAAGGCTGTACGTCACGGGCCCACTTGTTGAGGAACGGGGACAGGATAACAAAAAACCGGAGATGAGGGAGATGAAACAGGATGCGGTGGGTCCCGTACAGGTAGTGCATACGGGTCCACAACGTGGCTATCTGGAATATCTGTTAAGAAAAAAAATTAAATAATAAAAAATTTATAAATAATTACGTACTGGCTCGAGCACACGCGTGTACCGTGTGTGCCCCATAACCTCATATTCTCCGAAAAAGGACTGGTCTTGGTAAAAGATCACGGCCCACTTCCATTTGATGGATCAATTTTACGCAGTTTAGGTAACCTTAATGCTATTGGAGACCGTAAGTTTAGGGGAGTGATTCTTCTCAATTAAGATTTCTTAGTGGATTTTATTTGATTGTTTTTGCGTAAAATTTATTAGAATATCATAGATGGGTAATTAATAAGTGCATTTTTTCCAACTACCCATTCACCTAAATCCATTAATTTGTGAACCTCATTTGATAAAAGATGAGAAAACATATATGAGACGAATTTTATTATGGCTGATAGCCTGTTATAGCTCTTTTTGAGTGCATCAGCGTAAAATTGTTAGTGATAGTCCAAGAAAGGGGAGATAATATTTATGCGGTTGTTATTGAGGCTAATGAAACTAATTTATCCAGAGACGAGTTGATCCATGAATGAAGGTACATCTTGACGTGTTTGTCTAGCACACAATTATCAAATTATGAATAACATTAGGCGATATAGAGACACCCTACAAGTCAGCTGTTACTAATAGGTAAACCGTGAGTGGCGCTTTAATTGTGGGTCATTTATGGTTTGAGGAGTTGGAGATATGTACAAATGTATAATTAATGCAAAAGGCCAACATGATTTGCGTTTGTTAACTTCCTTTTTCTTTGCGTTAGGAATTCAACATTAATACTAGTGCTTGATTTTTCCTATATTCTATACAAAAAACAAATTATTTTAATAGTAAATTTTCTTGCTTTTACTCTTCTTTCTCTCTCTAGAATTCCTTGACTTTCTTTATCTTTTTCCTAGTCGCCCTGTAGAGTAGTGAACCAGATTCTCTTAAATATATCCCAAACTCATTCATTTTCCCTTAAGGCTATTTCTGCCACCTCTCCTCCCGTTGCATGCATCTCTCCACACAGAGAAAAAAAAAATAAACTCTTCGATTCTTATGGCCGTTGAAGCAAGGAATCTCAATCATTTCCCTTCACAATTCATACCCAATAGGTACTTTTCTTTTACTCTGTTTTGAATTCAGAAGTTGTTTTTGATCAAATATTGGCGTTTTGCTGACAATAGTGTTTGATATTTGCAGAGATTTGGTGAATTCCAACCAAGGAAACGCCTTTGCGTACAATACCCAGATGGGTTCCCTGGCTGTCCCTTTTGCCGCATCAATGCCGGAGAATTTGTTGCCTGTTTATCAATCTTTTGATTCAGGGGCGGCAGCGAAAACCTCTGTGAACACTGATAGTGGGCTTACGTACAACTTATCGGCAGCTCCAAGGAAGCGTTCTAGGGAATCCATGAATCAGTTTTATGCTCAATCTAATTTCGTGGCAACCCAGAAAAATAATAGCATTCATCAGTTTCCTTCGTTTGCGGGTGACGAAATTCTGCCCCAGATGCAGCAATACCAGTTGGAGATCGATAGCATTATTTCCCAACATGTAAGAATTGAATCTGATTATATTTGTGGGTTTAATCTAATCTGCTTGATTTCTTAATCCCTTCGTTTCTGATCAGAATTTCTGGTAAATTTCAGACGAAGAAGATTAAACTGGAGATGGAAGAGAGACAAAAGCAGCAAGCGAGACTGTTGGTGTCGGCAATAGGAGAAAGCGTGATGAACAAATTAAAGGAAAATGACGAGCAGTTGCAGAGAATGGCGAAGATCAATTTGGTCCTTCAAGAAAAAGTAAAGAACCTTTTCATGGAAAACCAATTATGGCGGAATTTAGCCCAAACCAACGAGGCAACGGCAAATTCTCTCCGCTCCAATCTCGAACAAGTCCTGGCCCAGGTCGGCGAAGAGCGTCACTCGGCTGGAGCCGCTGTCGGTGGCGCCGCTGTGGAGGAGGACATCGAGTCATGCTGCGGCAGCAGCGATGATTGCTGTCGGGACGGCGAAGAAGAGAACGTGCAGAGCCGCCGGACGGCAGCGGAATGCGGTGGCAGAATCTGTAGGCTGTGCGGGGAGAGGGAATCTTGTGTATTGTTGCTGCCATGTAGGCATCTTTGCCTCTGCAACATTTGCGGGAGTGGAGTCACTCTCCTCCAGTCCTGCCCAGTATGTAAATCCGCCATGACTGCAACTTTGCACGTTAAAACGTCTACTTGATTACTTAACAGGAATTATAGTTTATACATTTTGGTCGGAAATTTTCTTGGTGAAATCTTTAGTTCACTGTAAATTTTTTGTTTAGCAAATTAACATATGAATTTGTTTATTCTTTTATTTCTTTTCCATTTTTTTTTTTTTTGCTTCTGATAAGTTAAGTTATGTTAAAATCATGTTTACTCTGCTCAAAAAAAAAAAAAATCATGTTTACTGTACTCATCCGTCACTTCGATAACAACTTTGTCAAAAAACGTGATATCGACATAGGTTTACTTTTGAACTTTGGATGACAAAAATTTATTAAAGCATTAAAGGCTGTTGGGCATTTTATTGTGGCAAAAATTTATTAAAGCATTAAAGGCTGTTGGGCATTTTATTGAGTTGTAGATGGCCAAACTCTGCCGGGCATCCCACTTTTAAAACGGCCATATGTGCACAAGTGGTGGTGGGAATTGATTGCACTATTTGGGTAATGGTATTTGCCAATAAGTATATAAGAATATTGAGGAGCATAATCAAGGAATTATTATTTTATTATATATTTATTAAGTTAACTAGTTTCAAAGATATCTGTATACATCATGATTAACGTTATATTTCTAGTATTCTATGAGTATAAGACGGTTAAAACAAATCACCAGTATAGGATGGCTGATATTTATTAGCGTGAATTATTGAGCTCTCAATATTTTCAAAGTAATATGCCAAACAAAGGTACCCGAAGTAGTTAATATATATATATATATATATTCAGATCCCATAATAAAAAAACATAGTTTTGGCCGGTACTTGTCACGATGGATGGCATGCAAGGTGACATGTCGCGGAGCTGAAAAAGTTGAATTTATGGGGCAGTTTGATTCCAAAATAGATAATTAAAGGCATGGACCAAGCAACTTCCCTAACTTTTCCAACATGTATAGTGATGTGAAAGCAACTTTGTTAAAAGAAATTTCAAGTGCCATTTTGAAATCCTCATCCCTTATTTTAACTTTAAGTCTTCACCTATTGAAACTTTGCTTATTGCATTTAATTATTCCCCCCAACAAATGGTTCATAAATTATTCAACCCTGATGGCTTTTAATAATAAATTAATTAAATAAATATAATATTTCACTTTTATTGTTCAATTGGGTTTGAGGGGTGGAATGCATAAAAATATTCTAAAGATAGGTAGATAAAAACTCTTATGGAACGGACACAAGAAACGAGTACGGGAACGAAATCTTGAAAAATGAGATCTCAAACTATTACAAAAAGTTTCGTTGAGAGTAATAATGAGTAGAGGAGAAGAGACTCAAAGTGTTTTGTTTACGGGAAATTCGTGCTATTTTCCTCTTTTGCCTTTTTTCTTGTGCAATTCAAAACAACTTTTATGGATTCTTCAAGACATTTATGTGCACATGGACTGCTTTCCTGGAGTGGAATATAATGTCAGGAATTGTATTGTATTGGAGTCATCTTCCAAGAATCATCCTTTCTGCCCTTTATCTTTTCCATATTCAATGCAACAATCATAGTGCATATATATATTAATTTGTCCTAATCATATTATTAATGTCTAATCATGCATGTTTAATAATGGTGTGGGTTAGGTGTTTTTGTTTTTCACTTTTTATCTTTTAGTTAGCATAAATTGTAAAGACTAAACACATGGAGGTTTAAGGATGGGTTGGACATCAACAACCATGAAAGCAAGAAAAGAAAAAAATGAAATATTCAAACATACTCGAAAATGCATGAATGGGACTTTCTCATTTTTCTTTCTTTCACACATTCAATGTAACAACTATCTTATCAATTTTCACGTTTATGACCCGTTAATTTGAATTCGTGACCTAAAATCACACTCAGTTTAATCGTTTTTTTTTACCAATTGGCAAATATTACAAGAAAATTACAATAGTTTGAAATCTAGTCAATGTGAAAAAGCTTCAAGATAGATAATGATGGATTGAAGTGCAATAGAGTATAAGACGCAAAAATTCATATGTTAACTATAAAATATAAGCAATAATTAGTTAATTAATCAAGAACTTGTTTGATGTTTATTGTTTGTCAAAATATGAGGGAATTATAATGAGAATAGAGGTAAAATGTGTATTGAAAATGTAAAAATATTTAAAATTTATAGTTATAATTAAACAGTTATCAAATTAAATATTAAATTAATAGTAAATAAAATTATAAATTAGAAGATCAGTGAGAATCAAGCAAGCTCTAAGATTATTAAGCCGATTACTTATTATAATTATATACTTGTCGTGGAGGCCGTACAGTGCTCCACCACTTGGCATTTGGCAATGGCATTAAAATACGCCGGCACTTTTTTATTAAAAGGGAGATTTCATTGCGTACGTTAGCAGTTGTGTCATGACGTATTTCAAGAATCTGTTAATTCAAAATACTTTATTTTTTATTTATTTATTTTTTGTAGGGCGAAATATTTTATTTTTTAGATGGTATTTAGAGGTTTTGGACGGCATTTTTTTTCCAATTAAAGGATCTTAATCAATCGACATCTTAACTTAGCAAATGATCTGTATATATTTATATAGATATATTCACGTGATTGTTAAAATAAAAGTTTATTTTTGAAAATATAAACTATTAAGAGACTTTGGTGTGACTCGATTATCACTTTATTTATTTACATTATCTTGAGAGTAGATTAACATGTTGTATTATTAAATGAATGAATGAGTAATTGAATAATTTATTCATTTATTTTCTTGGGGAATATGTTTGTTAGTCGTGTGTCAACGCAGAACGTAAGTGCCATAATTGAAAGATGGAGAGAATAAAGATGGCAGATGGTTATGGATCACTTAATGCCGGGGCCCACGAGAAGACATGATATTCATTGGGGGCCACAAAAACTTTATTAATTTCCTTGGATCTGCCTTTTTCACTTCATTTGTCCTTTTTATATCCTACCCCGCAACCTTAACTGTGGTGTCTGCAAAATCGATTAATTAATTAGTATGGGCTTGAATTATTAATGGAGCTATTTATATGTTTAAAAATGCCTTCTATTCGGCATTTTATATATATGCTAACAAAGTGGTTTGAATTGTATCCCAGTAATTTGATACTCACGTTCTACATAGAATGTCTCAAGAAATTTCTCCCCTACATCGCCGTTTGTAATATAATAATAAAAAAAACATTGTGCTAGAAAAAATTTCTTTGATCTAGATCAACCTATAAGATATATGTTACTTTTAAATTGGATTAGTTAAATGTTTGAGTAGTCTACATATATTACTTGTATCATTTCATTAAATATGTAGTGACATGTTATTTATTTAATTAGACTTGTCATTTAACGTTCACAATAATAATGTTCACCACTAGTAATAGATTAGTATTACTCAAAATGAATATGCAACATTTTAAATTGCTTTTTTTTTAATTTTAAAACATAATAATAAAAAAATTGATTGGAAACGGATCATGGAGATGTAAATAATAATTATGAATTTAAAAAAAAAATTAATATGGAAAAACATTATTTAAATTTTTATATAATGTAATAATAAATAAAAAATAATTACTTTTTCGTATATAATTATTGTAAATACATACAACTAAATTAAAATAAAAAAAAATCTTTTTGGGTGACTAGCACATTATTGTACCAGCTAACCAATTATAAAAAATACCTACTCCATATTACCACATGGATATATATACATATATATATATATATATCCATATTATTACATGTTAACTTGTTCAAATATTATGGTCGCAACTAACTAATAAAAGAGTGAAACCGTACAGTTGAATTAGAATAACATAATTGTTTGTGTTTGTTTTCAAGAAGGTTCCCTGTAATACGCTTTGGTTCCCCATAATGTAATGAATAATGATCTGTATATGAAGGTAAAGAAATTAATTTCAAACTTCAAGAGGCGTAGTGAAGGGGGGATTGTGTTGGGTGGCCTAATTATTTTGACTATACCCAAAGACATCAAATGACAATCCCTTCAAGTTTCAAACTTCTCCATATTATTTGATTAACCCAATAATAGTACATATTTGTCAAATGAGACTGGTCAACTTTTTTGAGGGTCCATATATTCTTGTCTTGGAACAAGTTTTTTGAATCGAATACGATAATAAAATATCAAAATTAATTTTCTTTTTCAATCCTTTCGGTACTTGTCCTTCTTAAAAGTTTGTATAATTATTGTATACTTTTAATACATTTATCTAGACGCTTCCCCTAAAATATTCGCTAGTCAAATTTGCAGCAAACATCATACTAATGAATCCGAAGTTTTAGGAATTAAAGTAAAAATTGACGTCACATAGAAATGGTATTCTGGTATAATAAATGTGAATTATAGGAGGCTCTTGCTAGGTCAATGCACTGTATAGAATTAACTATTCAAAGCATAAATTAATTTAAAAAAATAAAGAAAATTAAATAATAAAAGAAAAGGACAGAAAAGGAAGGAAAAAGGATGTCTGAATGAAGTAATAAAAGAAAAAACAATACCCGACGTTTGGTGCCGTAAGACGACGTAGTACTTACTACCTAGTAATGTGATTTGAGTAAGGTGTTGTGATGTGTTGATATTATATTACATTACTATCTAATCGTTACAGTACTAGACATTTGATACTTAGATATTTCTAGATCTTTTATTTTTAAAATGTTGCTAATATGATACAATGTATTGTCATATCAAGACAACGTCTATTTAATAATAAAAATTAAGGGAACATTACAAATGGTGATAATTACAAGTCCTGTGGAAATAATTTAGTTAGATGTAATTATCGCAGGGCAACTATGACACGGTGAACTAAGGATCGAAAAAACTTTCTAGTACCAATCGCAATTCCAGTCAAAGTAATCGTGTTTTGACTGTTTTTGTACATAGTTCAATCCAAGTTGTCAAATGTTGTAGTAATAGTATGATAGAATTGAACGCATAGTGCCACCCCAGCAAAAGCTCCCTTCAAAACAACTCATTTTTTGTACTTTTATACCTATTCCAAAAGTGGGTCCATTGACCCCACTGAAACGTACCAGTGTCTGGCCCATGTTTCTGCTTCCGTCTCCAAACTTAAATTTGTGGGCCCATTTATTTTTAGGAAAGAAATGGAAAGCTGTGTCACAAAAGTTGTCCACTTTTATGATTTTCATTTTTTTTAATGCCAATAATAATATATATATTCCAAATTGCTTAGATAGATCATGTGGACATGACCCGGAATAAATGCATAGATCCGATTTGAGAGAATATGGGGCCCCGTGATGTCAACCCTAGCTTCTTGTTTGTATCTTTTTGTTGGGACACATATCTACAAACCCACCACCTTTAAATTGACGTCGCGTCGTTGGTCTTGCAACACGTTTCTTCTTTATGAATACAGGGTCCACTTGCACGCGTCAAGTTAGAAAAAAAATGCCAGAGAAGATTAAACTACGAATAACTTTAACTTTTTTTTTTTTTTTATACTGAAGAAGGTAAATTCACTATGTGGTGACTTTTCACGTTTTTTAAAAGAGGAATATTGCCACCCCTTTATGGATTCATTTTTAGTGGATTTGGTAATATGGCAAGAAATGGGGTGGGAACCTAAAGGTAAAGAATTGTTTTATATTGAAGTTGAATGAATCAAATCCCAATAGGAAGAATGATAGGAATAAAGATGCACTAATCTGCTAGATTACACAAAGTGATAGTTCGACTTTATTGGGGAACTTGTGCACTTTTTTCTTTATCAACTTACCTTTCTTTTATCCCATTGAAGTGACACGCATTAAGTTGTTTTCTTTTTCTTTCTAATAATTACTATCGCATTTCTCCCCATTACTTTTCTTAGGTAAATTTTTTTTATTTTTATTTTTTTGGCCAATATCAATTAGTAAACTTTTTAGAAAAAATTTGTCAGTAAGAAGGAATGTAGCAACTTGCATAACGAGTGTCAAGTATGTATGATTAGAAGTGCTATAGCCACTGATGGATCTATTATGTATTTTTTTGCGATGTTTTGAACACGACTCTTCTCAATTCTCATGTAAGTAGAATTTTTATTTTTCTTCTATCAAAACACAACGTGTATATTTCATTTCACTGAGTGACACGAAATTTTGGATCTACGAACTTTTACTCATCTATACCTTGTTAAAGATAAGCTATGTGTTTGATAGATTTTTTAGATTTGATTTTGTTAAAAAAAAAAAAAAGATTTTTAGGAGAAGATTTTTTAGCTATGTGTGTAACATTATGTTAATTTTACTTTCGGCTTTCCTCCGACCAAAACAATTAGTCTTGTGTTATGAGCATGTTTGAGGGTGAAAAGGTAATAATAACTTTATTGTTATTGTTTGAAATTATTAAGATAAAACAATCTTATAATTTTAAATAAATTACATGTGGATTTATTTCATTATCTGCATAAAAAACATTAAGAATTTAGTTTCCAATACCGACGAAAATTAGTAGTCGGTGTAAGGGAAAGTCATAAGAGCTACTGAGAAGAAAAATATATATAATTCCCAGGTAAAAATATCACATGTGAAAGAGGAAAAAAATGCAAAATGAAAAAAGAATATAAAAGGATATGGATGTAAAGTTAATGGTGTTAACGATATTGTTTAAAGTTGTTAAGTAGGCCCAATTAATTACAAATGTCATAAAATGAGTGGATGGAGTATCAAGTATAGGATACATGTGGAGTACTAGAAATGTTTTTTTAGGGGTAATTGATTTTGAAAAATCTAATCACATGTTAATCTGTAAGTTCTTTTTTTTTTTTTTGGATACAAAGGGGACATAGGGGAGGGCAGATGTAGTTCGAATTCAGGACCTTTTGCCTGAAAAGTAAGTATTTATCTGCTGTATTGTAATTCGAACCACCTAAAAGTTCTAAATTGTTAAATCATGCTATTGTATATTATTTTATTATATTATGTCTTCAACATGAAGTCTAAACAACGCAAACAAATTCAATATTAGTTAAACTATCATATTATCTCGCTAAGTGCACCATTTAACCGTATCAATGGCTTTTGCTAAACCTAGAACTAGAATGACAACCGTATCAATGGCTTTTCCTAAACCTAGAATGACTTTATTATCATGTTCATTATGATATTTGGGGGAAAAGGTCTTTATGATTCTCTCTTAGCCTTAGGTCAATTACTGTAAATTCAATTACTTTATTGAACAAAAACAATAACGGGCTGCCACATTGGCACTGCACACTCCACTAACTACTATACCATACCATCCTATAAAGCACTAAAAAATTATTTTGAGTAGAAACACTATTAAGAACAAGAAACGATAATCAATCAATGGTTAAAGTAAATAATGCAACAAAAAATTCAGGAGACGTGAGTGTTACATAAAACAAAGTCAAGGATCTTTGAACTAATAAAAATGTGATGTAAATTCATTTTCCTTAAAATAAAAGAAAACGCTAATCAGGGAATAGATTTATCTTAGACTTCGAAGAAAGAGAGTGCTAGGCTTTTCCTTTTTAGTACTATTATTTATCTAGACCGGTCTCAATGTAGTTGAAATTTTTACATTAAAGGATGTATGGACAATCATAAATACACAGTGATGTCCACCTATTTAATATCCAATGAGAAAATATCAATTAAACTGAATACCATTCAAGTCTATACAAATATAGCACAATTCTTTCTTTTTCTTCTAAGGAATATGGATGTCAATATGGGAAAAGCTATTGTTGTAAAAAGAGAAAAAAAGATATTGACAGACAAATATGTGATAATTCTTATCAATTTAAAATTGATAACCCCTCGTTCCAAATATATGGTCCACTTTACTTTTTCACAAAGATTAAGAAATTTGTTAGAAATACACGTTTGGTGATTTGTGTTCCTAATTTTTCCCTATTTAATGAATATAGTAATTCAAAATTGATAATTATAATTAAAGTATAAAGTTGGAATAGATTTGTAAAAGTAATACAAATTAGACTTTTTAATATAGAAATGATACTACATATTTGAGACATCTCAAAAAGAAAAATGGGACCAAATAATCGAGATAGATAGAGTATGTAATAATGAATTAGAAAGAAGGATCCTACCCGCTGTTCTTTTTGTCAAATTTTTTGTACATCTTTTTGTTCAAATATAGCACAACTCATGTGAATATATATGGGCTCAATTTGGTTGAAATTTGGATTCGGAAGTAATTATCAGTGAGGGTTGAAAAAATCTCAAAGAAATCCATGTTTGGGCCGGATGGTTCCATGATCCATAAGGTGACTTGGATATTCGCACTAATGGGCTCACAAAAGCAACTAAACCCGTCAG